>JAUYWG010000457.1:0-15157 GCA_034779775.1 Enteromius afrohamiltoni | reverse complement strand
GTGTGTGTGTGTGTGTGTGTGTGAGAGAGACACCCCAGAACACATGAGTGTGTGTGTGTGTGTGTGTGTGTGTGTGTGTGAGAGAGACACCCCAGAACACATGAGTGTGTGTGTGTGTATTGCATTTCAGTTCGTTGTCAACATTTCTCATTTTGATATTATTTTACCTTGATGTAGTAAAATAAAACTAGCTTTAAGTTTATTTTAATTTAATTTAAGTTTATTTTGTATGTCCTTTAACAACAATTATGTAAGCAAGTTATAACTAAAACTAAAACCATAAAACGAATTTTAACTAAATAATTTTATTTTACAGATGTTTTGCAAAAACAACGGGAGAAAGAGCTAAACAAATTCCCCAGCAAGATGCCATCTCGTTGTGCATTAGCATACACCCTGCCAGTAAAGCTGTCTAAACTCCGAATACGCATCCGAGCTCAATCATGAGGACCCAGCTCCCCTTCCAGCCCAGCCGGCCTGAATTCCCACCGAAGCCCGCGGCTTCCTATTAGATGCTGTATGCTAGCGTGCTCTTAGATCTCTGTCTACTCGCTCCCCGTTTTCGCAGAGACAGTTCCCCACCTCCGCAGAGGCACCCCAATCCCTTACCTCCACAGAGGTCTTCGCTCTTCTATCCCACCTTACGAAGGCTCATCACCTCATGCCTCCGCAGAGGTACTTCATTCCAAAGCTACCCCACCTTTCCTCCCCTCATGCCTCCGCAGGTCCTAGCTCTCCTGCCATTGGAAAAAAAAACAAAAACTCTTGTCTTACGCCTCCCCAGAGACAGCCACCCTACCTCCACAGAGATTCCGATTCCCGCCCACCTTAGCCCAATTAATTCCCCATATGTTTATATCGTTTGCTTGCTTTTCTTATCCAATCCACTAATCCATGTCTCTGTCTCTACCAGCAGGTCGCCGGACGAACCAGCTCCCCAGTCCACCCTGTTTCTAGCATATCCCAGTCGAAAACTTCCCGGAACAAAGAGCGCGCAAACTAAATTACCCTTGGCTGACCTGTCCAGCATCCTCCTACCGCACATTCTTTGGGGGCAGCAAATGTGTCCTCTTAAAGCTCTTTTGGGGGGCATGCGGGGACTGAGCCGGACATCGAGCTCTTGCCCTTGCAAGGGTTCAAACCACTAGGGTTCGGGGTCCGCAGTTCTCCCGCCAAATTTGCTTTATTCTTATGATTATGAGGAAACTTGTGAAATTAACATTAATATTGTTAAAAGTTAACAAAACAAATAAACTGCGTGTGTGTGAGAGAGAGAGTGTGTGTCTATCTTTTTTTCAGTTGTCAAGACATAGTTTTTAATTTAGATTAACTTCATGTCCTTAAACAACAAATACTGAAACTACAATACAAATTAAAAATATATATATTTAAAAAAAAACACAAACAAAACTACTAAAAAAATAATAAGACAGCAGCGAGCTACTATAAGTAAACAAAGTAATAAGTACTGCAGTATTATTTAGTTTTAGTATTTGACTGTAGTCCATGTTTTTGATAATAGCCTGCTAAGTCAGCTAATTATATCTCATCAGCAGGTTGTTGATTTGATCGGATCGTTTAGATCCAGGAGGTGTTGAGCTGAAACCCTCATCATCAGAAGTGTGTAAGTCAATCTCTCCTCGTCCTGAAATAGAAGAGCATCTGTTGACATTCACGACGCACTGAATCCTGTTCGCTCCGTGTTTTAATCACGGCAGTGGCCTGGGCAACACAAACACTCTCATCATCCTCCGAAAACAACCCGAGAACAGCTGAAGAAACACGACACGCACCCAGAGAGAACTAGAGTTTACAGAAGAGCTGTCATAACCAGAGAGGAGGAAGACAACGCTGTGATTCAGGGGCCCTGCCGCTTGCTCTCAGAGTTTAGAGTTTATTTATTCCTTCACAACCTGTACCGTCAGGGAATGTTACCGACCATCTGCTAAACCCTGATCTCTCGCTTGATTCCAGTCACCATGGAAACGGATGCTAAGAAAAAGCTGACCATCCTTCTTTTGTTTTCTTCCGATCAAGAACATTTGCATACTTCCGTTGATATAATCACCTAACTGGTGCCTGTGCAATCATTTTAATTTTTTTCCCCATTTAATCTTAAATCCTTAAGAGTCAGATTGTTTGTTTGATAATTATGTTATATGTCATGTAAGATGTGTATTTTTATTGTAGAAGTACATCATAGAAAATGCTGATCTATGATGTGTGAGATGATTATAGAATATATACAGTATATATATATATATATTACCTTGCAAAAATAGTATTTTATCATTAATACAGATAACTATTATAGATGCCAATAAAATTAATGTAGTAACCATATTATAATATATAACCTGATTTCTGGAATAAGGTATCTGGAATATTTAGGTTAATTTATTTATGTATTGATTTATTGGTTTATTTTGATCACAAAGGAAAATTAAATAAAATTTAATGTTTGCACCATTTAAAAATAACATTTTATTTAATTAAAATAAAAATACTTTTTACAAAGAAAATAATATTACATGCAGCTATATAATTGTTCTGAAGGCATGTTCACCGAGAAACAAGTCAAAAATCTGATCTATCATTAATCAAAAATTTCCTGCCATCACATTTCGGCATTCATACGAGTGTGCAGCAGATCATGTCTAAAAAAAGCACATAAAAAAGACACTTTGCAAATAAAATTATAAGTTGAAACACAATATATATATATATATATATATATATATATAAAAGTCAGTGCATATTAAACAGCCTGGAGTATATACAGAATGTGCTCTCTCTATAATCACTAAAAGCTGTCAGTCATCTGAGTGGATTGAGCTCTCTGCACCGCACACGTCTCTTATTTACATCTACACTTCGCTTGCAGGACTCAGCACTTGACAAAAACAGGGCGAGTAGATTCTAACTTGAACACTTTAAGGTATTGTGTTGAAGAAATCAACAGGAATGTCTGTGATTGGCTACACTGCTCAACAGATGGAGCCCCGGGGCCCTGAGCAGCAGCTCATCTCACATATATATTAAGTCCGCCCCTGGTTACGGAAGAGTGAGCTAGTATTGAAAATGAAGCTGTTATAATAGGCCGTGCTAGTCTTCTGTACAGTGAGCATTTGAGTACAAAGATATGAAACGCACCGCTCTGTTAATTCCCTTGTTCGTCTGATTACTTATTTATTTTGTGTTCTACCGTGAACGAGAGATAACCATGTACAAGAATGGCAAAATGTGGTTTATTTTGTCCTTTTTAAGTGTTTATTTATTCATTTGTGCCTTTATTATGTATTTAGCTCATGTCTTATGCAGAGGTTCTGAGAAAACTATTCGAGTTTGCTATCCAGTTGTTTTTCTAAAATCAAAAACAAAAGACCTCAGGGACGGACATCAGCTGTGCAGTGAGTTTTCAGCTGGAGTTCAGAGCAGTTATTTGTACATATAAATATTGTGATTGACAATGCTTTTAGAAACCAATATGAGTGTAATGTATATTTAAAGGAACAGTCCACCCAAAATGTAAAAGTAGCAGTGAATGGGTGCCATCAAAACAGCTGCTAAAAACATTAAAATAATTCACAGCACTCCAGTCCCTCAGTTAACATCTGGAGAAGACACAAGATGAAACTAATGCAGCATGAAGACATTTTTAGTTTATTATGGACTCGTATTTTAGTCTTAAGTTTAAAACATCTTAATGCTGGATTAGTTTCATCTTGTGTTAGCTGATGGACTGGAGTGCTGTGGATTATTGTGATCAGCTGTTTGGACTGTCTGACGGCACCCATTCACTGCATTCTCCAAATCTGTGCCCATGAAGATACAAGCTCATCTAGTCTAAGCTTAAGCCTAATAGACTAAAATGTAAATCTAAGCCTGATCTTTAAACTTGTCTGAGCATTTATTTTGTCTAAAGATGCATACCACTAATGGTTTTTCTACAGCGTGTTATAAAAAATGTGTTACACATTTCTGCAGAAGAACAAGTTCTCTCTGAGCTGAAGTTTCCGAATCCTCAGGTTTCCTCTGACTGAGATATATTGTGATATTTTTTTTTTTCGTTTTCATTTTTTCCATTGCGTCAGAAATCCGGAGCGCACAGTTCCCGTCAGAGGAATGCATTCTTTATCACAGCTATTAGATGCTGTGTTTATTTCTCTAAGTAACAGGCCGCACACACACACACACACACACACTTTCTGTGACTGGACCTCTTCATCTTCTCTAAACATGAGTTTCCAGTCTGTTCTGGTGCACATTCTCTTTAAATGTGAACGTGATGAAAGCTTTGTAAACACTGGGATTGAATAAAGTTGCCATAAAGTTGTCGTTTGTTTAAAGCATATTTATGTTTGGCTCTAGTTTGAAGCAGGGAATGTGTCTCACAATGATGAGGAAATAAAGGATCTTTCCCAGGGATAGCCATATTTACACCCCACTATATGAGTGATAGAGTACAGAGCCCCGTTCTGCATGTTAATGTAGGCCAATGAGAGTCAAACACATGCCTCTGTGTGTTTATAAGTCCCCAAATATAAGCCCGTATGTTCTGTGTATCAATCTGTGATGCTGCATACGTGTCAAACTTTGAAAGCCTAGGTCACACTAGCACGCACAATTTCAGCATTTGAGCATGCCTTTCCAGTCTCCAGCATGGACGTTTATGAAATAAAGAGTGTTGAGTGACTGATTTATTATTCATAATACAATGCATCACGCAGTTTTACCACAAGGTGTGCTGTAGAGCTCTTTTCTCACAAGCTCTTCTTCTGCTGTCTTTCACTGGCATCATGGCGGAGCAGCAGCTTGGAGAGAGCTTTAGCTAAAACATGTTCAACTCTTGATGTGTTATAACTACCCGAATGATACCAATGGCTCAAGTATTTGAAAGTAACTCTTAATGTCTTGAGAAATTAGGTTTTTACCACTAACACAAGAATGGATGTTAATAGTAAACATATATATATATATATATATATACTGTTCAGCTGCAGGACACACTGTACACAGAAATTATTCCATACAATTTGTATATTTATTTGCACAGAAACAAGTTTTCCACTAGACACACTGTGCTGGGTAGCCATTTATTGTAACCTGCATTGCATTATTGCATATATGCTTGATATAATCTGATTACAGTAACTTACGCGATTGCATATTATTCACACAATGGCAGTGAATTATACATAATATATAGATTCTCTAATATATATATATCAATCTGCTACAATAACTCCTTTAAAGTGTATACAATTATTGAGTTAGGTCAAAATAATTCGGAAAGTAATAAAGTCAGAATACATAACTTAAAATAAATAATCTAGCAGACTATGTTACTAACTGAAAACATCAACAGACTACAATTCATATATTGTTTTTTTATTATTATTATTACTATTACTTATTGTATTGTCGTTGTTGTTTTCATGTGTTTTTCAGTTGGTTCTAAATTTTATTGACAGTTTAGGTTTTATTTATTTATTTATTTTTGTTTTCTTTCTTTATTTTTTGTATGATTTCTGTGTGAAACAGGAAACGATTACTGAGAGAGACCCAGAGAGCATGAAGGTTTTCCAAATCAGCAGCATTTACTGCAATTCCATAAACCCCACTCTTCTCCTTTGAGAGATGTGTGTGTTTGTGTCTCTTTAATTGCGACTGCTGTCTAACAACTAAACATGAGCACGTTCATCAGCCAGCGCTGACGGAGCCCAGCATAAAAATTCCCTTGGCTTCCAGTGACCTCACAGGTCAAGCTCTCCAAAAGTCCCAGTCAGTGACCCTTCGGCCAGATTTGGGCTTCGCTCCTGCAGCTGTTGGGTGGTTTATTAGGGTGTGCGTTTCTAATGACGGCCCACTGCATCACGGCCATGGCACGCCAGGACACGTCACGGCTGGAATTACATATTGATTGCTTGTTTGCCAGAGTCTTAACAACCAGCTCTGTCAACACCGGCTCGGGAAGCTCGCGCTATTTACCTGCTCTGGTCATTTAGACAGAAACCGATATGCTCTGATATCATGCAAAGATTGGGAGACGCTCCCGAGTGTCACTGCCTAACGGAGAGAGAGAGAGAGAGAGAGAGAGAAGAAGATGAGAGGCTGATCTTCTTCAAACATGTTCTCGCCTCGGACAAGCTTTTTTTCTGAAAATTGCACACTCTGCATTGGGATTTCTGACTCTCTGCACACATTCTGCTCTAAATCCATGTAATATTTCAGAAGACTAAAATAAAGCCCCTCATCAGACCTGGTGGGTGGCGGAAAGTCTGCGTCTTTGGCAAAGGCATGCAAAGATGTACCGAGGTTAGCTCACTGTGCAAGAATGTGTGATTTATTTCCCTTCAACCTTCCGCCCTTTTCTTCCCACATCTCCTGCCTACATCAGAGAAATAAACCCGATCATCCCACCTGAAGGCTCCTGCTTTGAGTTAAATGGGTTGGCTTGATGTGCAGTGAACTAATAGAGCTGCATGTGTTCCATCACAGCTCTTTTTCAGAAAATAGCACGGACTAATATAATTTCTTCTGTATGTACTGTACAGTAGTACCTGAACTATCCAAGGTGTCTAAAAATGAGATGCATGCATGAATCTCACACTGACCTACTTACTGTGTCTGTGTATGACAGAGCACAGCACGTTTGATGCATCGCTTTACTTTCATTTCAGGTTTGGGGAATGCATCAGAAATTTTTATAGCAAGGATCTTTTTCTTTTTGAACAATTTGTTATATTATGTGTTATATTAATATATATATTTTTATGTCTGACAACTGACCACTTTAGTATAAATATGATAATAAATATGTAAATACATAAATATGGCATTTTAAAGCCAAATGAATTTGTAAAGAGCCAAATTAATTGTTTTAAAATCAAATAAGGCATACCATTGTATTTTATACAGCAAATTTTACATTTGACAGCATTCACTCTTTAGTTAGCTATAGTTTTCCGTTCTGACCACAGCCAGAGATTCCAGAAACAGTTGCTAGGGAGACTATGTTATGTTACTGTACTGCCATCTAGTGCTTTTCACAGCTTCTACATTCATAAAAAAACAATTCACGTGACACTTTTTTTATTATTGTCCTCTGTTGCTGGGCAGCAGATCTTGTGTGTGTGTGTGTGTATATGAATTAGCACCTGTGTTCCCTCAAGTCTGCACACATTCAGGCAATTATCATATTTCTCATTTTTAGATCAGTTTATAATTGCATGCAAATGTGTGTGTGTGTGTGTGTGTGTGTGTGTCTATAGGGGCTCTGTTAAGATCCCTTGCAGTAATCCAGGAGTCAGTGTAGTTGTTCCTGCATTAAAGATGTAGTATATTCCCTGAACACCTCCATGTACAGAAATAGCTACCTTACTCTTACAACTATTTACAGCACTGCAGTCACACACACACACACTGGACGAACAGAAACGTGCAGGCCGGTCAGCAAAAAGCCCCTCAATTAAATCTGGTACATGAACCCGCTGGGTCTTAATTTGCTTTCTCCAGTTTCACTGATCTGGCAACCAGTGCAACCTTGAAAAATGTCACTGCACCATAGCAGCCGGCCGACAGAGGAAACCTGCATCTCAGTATATCACAAACAAACAGCATATAAAGGGACAGTTCAGCCAAAACAGACTGTTCTGTCATTGTTTATCCACCCCGTGTTGCTCAAAGCCTGCAGACGGAACCAAAAAGAAGCTATTTTGAAGAATTCTGGTAAACAAACTACTTTGGATCCCATTGACCTTTTTATGTAAACATGTTTTTAGCACTTATGTTGTATGCTGGCATGCATCAGTCACAGTTGAAAGGACATGCAATGGATTCCATCTCTCAATTTGATACAAGTTTATTTGTATAGCGCTTTTCACGATGCACTGCAAAGCAGCTTTACAGAAAATGTTTGTATATGTTGTTCCAGGGTTGGTATCATCTGAAGTCTTCTGAGGTGTTGGCATTATCTCTTCTCGGGTGTTCGGTTATCTCAGGTCTTTGCAAGGGTTGCATCCATGACTGAAGCTTGTGTAGGAGTTACCTCAGGAGACCGAACCGTGGCAGAAACTTATCATAGCTGTTGTTCAACCCAAGCTGAAGAATAATAATGTGTGTTTGATCAGATATAACTGAAGTACAAGGTTATGAGATGCCTTATGTGAACGCTTGTGTCTTTAAACAGAGAAAGTGTGTCTGAACCCTGAATGTTATCGTTCCAGAGTTTGGGAGCCAGCTGTACCTCCTTTAGCGGACTTTGCAGAGTTTCGCAACCTTAGGGAGCAGGGTGGATTGTAGCCTGGTAGAAGACTTGTTACATCTGCAGGAGGTAGATGTTGAGGTCCTTATAAGTAAATAGTAATATTTTGTAACCGATACAGATTTTAACAGGTAGCCAGTGCCGAGACTGTAACATTGAGGCAATGTGATGATATTTTCTTGATCTGGTAAGCCGCTGCAGTTTGGACTGGATCTGTAGCTTGTTTACTGAAGATGCTGGACAAGCAGTGCATTACAGTAGTCCAGTCTAGAGCTCATGAACTATAGCTGTTCTGCAGGTAACATGTTTCTAAGATGGAAGAATGCTGTTTTTTGAAAAACAGGAAAAAATGATTTCCTGGAGACAAATAAATCAGTTTAGGAAATTTGATATTTTAAGTAGCTGTCTAATATAACAACATTTTTTATTTGTTTTGTTTTGTTTTTGGTCCGATGAGTGATGTCTCTGTCTTATCCCAACTGAACAGGAGAAAATGATCGGTCATCTAATCTTTTACATTGTCAACACTCTTTTAGCTTAGTTCATTTCGAGGTTTCATCTAGGGTTTTTGACATATATAGTGGAGTAGCCTATCATGATCATGACAATAGAATAACCCTGTATTTTCTAATAATATTACCAATGGCCAACATCTCTCCCATCATGGATGATTAATGGCCATTATGTGACAAAGAACCTTTTTGACCAAATATCACTTGTTTTAATGAAGCATTTAGCACCTACAGTAGTTTTTGAATATGCATATCTCCTAGAGCAAAGGGCATATCATGCATTGGCTCTGTATTCCATCATGATATGATTATGCACGATTAACTGCTAATGATTGATGAATGATGTCATCAGTGATTAAGACCGATTGTTTTCAGGACGAACTGTTCTTCTATAGCCGTGAGTCAAAGCGGACTTCCCAGTGACAGGACACAGATCACGCGCGTGATAATGACGCGCCGTTACATAAGCGACGGCGATGACTATATAGTAAGCAGAGGGTCGCTCGAAAGCAGTTTAGGACTCCATTGTTGATCGCAAACACACGAACGCGCGCGCGCGCACTGGGCCGCTCTTCCCCATCGGTGGCCGCATAGTTGTGTGATGAGTCAGGAATGTGGTTGCATGCCTTACACATGAGCTATTACTGAACACAGGCCCCAGTAGAGCACAGCCAGTGCGCTCATTCACAGACGGGGAGGGTGGGAGCGAGCGAGAGGGAGGAGGCTCAACAATAGAGAGGCAGGAGCGCGCCGAGCCCGAGTCAGAAGCGAAGAGACGCGCGCGAGGAAAGAGTGCCTTTTCATCTTCGGAGGAGACCTCTCCACCTCTGATCCGTGTGTGGATTGTGGGGTTTTCCGTGCGTCGCCTGGATGCCCGTTGACCTGGTGATCCCTCCCCGGCTGTGGACAGACATGCACGAGAGCGAGATGAAGCTGAAGATGCGCGTGAGGCGCATCAAAGAAGGGAGAGATCTGAGAGGTGAGTTGGATTTAGAGACACAGGGAGATTTTGCATGCACTTGCATGCTACATTGTTTACTTCGCCACTCTATCAGTGAGGGTGTATGCACTTGCACGATTCATTCCCCTTTAATTTTTTACCTGTCCACACGTTAGGGGAAGTGCATCATTGCTTTATACGTGCAAGCGTGCGTCCCATTCGCTCCGCGTTATTGCATCTCTCTGACCTCCTTATGTTTGGATATTGATGACAAGTTACCTGTCATCGTGAGTTTCAATCTATGACTTTATTTGAATACAGAGGATAAACAGCATTGTTTATTATGAGCAAAGCGAAAGTGAATGCAAAGATATTCATACTGTATTCATATAAATTCACATCAAATAAGTTGTGTATATGTTTATGGGTGTTTTGAATGTATCTGAATTAATTAAATATTGCTATGAGTGAATTTAAAGGATTAATTATGAATATTAAACTGCACTTATTAAATAAACAACATTAGGTATTAGGTACATTATTTTTGCTTGCATATTGTTTAAGAATAAATAGAAACTGCCCTCTATGTTTTAGTAATGGTAATTGAATTGTCAATATTATAAATATTTCAAATAAGACCTTCATTCAAGGAGCTGGTCCCAAACGATGAGGTAATGCCATCTGTTTTGTTGCAACATCTTCTCCCACATATCTAATTTAAGGACATTGTGGGACAAAAGTTCAGGTGAAGATTTGCAATTCTGTTTCAGCAGATTTTAATTGCAGTCGATCTATCATACGCTGACATCGACAGCAGAAGTATGGAAACCCGATGGCTGTGAGATTTGAAATATGACATTGTGTCATGCCATCAATCTGAATGTGTCTGAACTTGCTGGAGTATCATATCGCCCTCGACCAAATTTAGCAGGCTTGTTGTAAGCTCCGGCTAAGCAAGGCCTTAAATACTACAGCTCTGTCTTTAGTCCTCACGCACTCACATAATGCACTTTGTACATTTTTGATTTCATTTTGTCAGTCACAACAAGCAGGTTAATTAGACAGCTATAGTCAGATCACAGTAGTATAATCTCTGAAGCGCTGGGTTTCAGCCTGGGACTCCTGCAGAGCATGAGGAGCGCTGAGGATATTTTTGGGCACTGATATCATTGAGATCTCTGCTCACCAGAGAGAGGATCTACACTGCTTTTTTCAGAAGCTGTGTTATTTCAGACCAGATATTCAAGAAAACCAAATCACATTTTTGTGGATCTTGCAACTAAAGTTGCTAAGTCACTTGTTGTGTTCACCGCGGTCCTTTTTCCGCGGATGTTTGTCTTGTTGTTGCTTGGTATTACTACAAAAAACTAAACTTTATAAAATTAAGAATAATTTAATGGAGCGGCACAGTGACTTAATAAGCATTGCTTTCTTAGAAATGATTCAAAATTAATTGAGTTTATACCTAAATCAAACATAAAACAGAGTTACTACCTATATATAGCAGACTACAATTAAATGAAAAAATATATAATTTAAATATTTTTTAAATATTATAAAATTTAATATAATTTATATAAATGTGTATATATATTTAATTAGATATGAAATTTAATTTGATGTATTTTTAAAATGAAATAATTATTTATTATACGTAAAGTAAATATTAAATTATATTTACTTAAGTAGAAATGAAAGAAGTCAGAAACGACAGAAAAAGTATATTTGTTTTTTCCCAGTTTAAATGTGTCTGTGCACGTATTGCACTTCCACTCAAATCAGATT
The DNA here is from genome assembly GCA_034779775.1 of Enteromius afrohamiltoni. Classification (NCBI taxonomy): domain Eukaryota; kingdom Metazoa; phylum Chordata; class Actinopteri; order Cypriniformes; family Cyprinidae; genus Enteromius; species Enteromius afrohamiltoni. Next base: position 3,654 of record JAUYWG010000457.1, on the reverse strand, counting down.
TTTCAATGCAAGCACTTTCTGTGAGTTTTGCAACTCATGCAGGACGAGATGCTTGCTTGCGACACGTCCTGCGTGTTAACCCTACACTAAAATCAATAATGAAGTCATTTTTATCTGCGCGAGCCGCTCTGTCCACTCCACTCCGGGACACGCTGACATCATGCCTGAGGAATGCCAGCCAACCTGGTCCGCACTAATTCAGTCAAAGCAGTGTCTGCTCGCCTTTTCTTTCTCTGTCCTTCCACATGCTTTTCGTTTTCTGCACGGCCTGGAAACTGAATTCACTCGGGCTGGTGATGTCATAGAGATGTTAAAGCCTCGTGTCAGAGCTTGTTCGCGCACCGGGTGCTAGTCAAAACTTCTGGGGTGCATGTGTGTGTGTGTGTGGAGAAGAGACGGCCACCCGCGTGTTCTGCGATGATGTCATCCTGCTTGGCGGTTGCTTTTAATAGCTGGAAACAGGCAGCCCCTTGAGCTGGGCCTTAAAGGGCCAGGCGCTCTTTTTAAACAAAGCGAGCTGCTGATTTGAATATTCAGCTTCAGCTTTTATATAGTCAAAGCTGACCTAGCGAGTGATTTGAGACAGCTTCCTGGTGGCTTGTTGAACTCTTGGCATCGAGTCAAAGGCCTGGGGTTACTCCGGTGTAAATCGGGTAACACTGGCACTTCTTTCCGTGACAAGAGCGGGTCATGATGTCATTTGTGACTCATGTGAAAAGGTCTTTTAAACAGGTCTGTTTGGTTTGACTCATGTAGCAGATCTAATGGCCTTGCCGAGTGATGTCATGTGAACATGGCATGGAAAGGTCCAGAACTCTTTCTGTGCTGTGAGTTGCGTTTGTAAATGTTGAATCGGATGAAACGAATGAATTATTGGCTTCTCCAGTCACATGCATCTTACTTCACACATATGAGCTCATCTGCTTTTAATGCTTCAATTCAAATGCTTTGCTTCTTCTGTCGCTATTTTGTTTCTCAATCTCTGTTTCGTAACAGCCTTGATTTGCATGTGCCTGTCTCAGACAAACGACCCAAACACTAATTCAGAGTGATGTCATCGCCCCATCTGAGGTAATGTGTCTCAGATTCTAGATAAGCGAGGGCCGGATCCAGATCCGCTGTTATTTCAGTCTTTTAAAGGAATAGCGTGAACACAGTGAATTCGAATAGTGCCGTTTTAAGTTTGATGTCACCAAATAAAGGGTTAAAAGAGGCTTAAATAGGGATCCCAAAATAATTGCAGATGGAAGTAATTAATTGGCTTAATCTGCTACAATGAATAAGAAACAAAAAAAAACAAACAAATAAATAATATTGAGGCCAGTGCATGGGTGGGGGAGTGTTAAGCATGCAACAAATTTATTTTAAACTCTCTGGAATTATATTTGTTGTGTGCAGTATATTTAGGAGTGCTATACAAAAATGTATATTGGACTTTTTAGCAGATTATTATTATTATTAATTTTAGTCCAATGAAATATAACATCCAAAATATATTATACTTTGGCAATAAAAGGTTTCAAATTCTCTACCAGACTATATCAGTGTCCAGCGGTCTTTTTTTATTATAATATACAATGCATTTAACGTTAAAATATTCCACATGGTCCAAAATAACAAACAAATATTGAGGGCAGTACGTGGGTGGGGAGGGTTAAGCATGCCACAAAATGTATTTTAAACTTGTATGCATGTAATAGCTTTTATTATAAGCTTGAGCTGCAGTTTTGTCGTCTGCTGCGTTAAATGCTTGAGCTCTTTCAGTCAGGGTGGATTCGGACTAGTTCTCGTGTTTTTTTATTGTTGATAAAATCTGAAAGTGGCTTAAAAGTCAAAAAGTTCAATATTGTTCTTCAGTGGCATCATCGTTAGACAGCACACTCACTAGTCTTTAAAACTTTATCTTATTTATATCATTACATTGGCTCTACTGGGTGTGAATGGGACTGGAATCATTCACAGTGTGTGTGTGTGTGCTTCCTCTGAGCTCTGGTTGGGTGTCAGTGTTCCTGTGGTCTGTGTGAAGCTGGTCAGCGGGAGGAGATGAGATCATGCAGGAACCAGACACTGACACCCATCAGCCTCGGCTTTCACCGAGCAGCCAGTTGCTTTTCTCATTTCCTTTTCAAAGAAGAGGCTACCCACTGTTGAAACCCAGCCGATACTGATACAGCGCTAAAGCTATTGCAAACCGGCAGTGTTGGGAAGGTCACTTTTAAAACGTGACAGGTTCACCTTGTAAAATAGTGCCGTTATTTTATTTACTTATAGTAATGGGTTTGACTTTATTGCTTCACGTTCTGTTGCGAGTAACACAGCACCTACATGTCTGCTAACTCTCAGTAGAGTTACTAATAGTCAGTAGATTATCTTTCGACCATCACAATAAGCAGACATTAAACAGAGACTCCAGTAATACTCTGAGAAGTGTCAGCAGGATGCTTAAAAGAAACCAGTTACAATAAAGTGTTACAAAGTCATGTAACTGATTTTGTAATTAAACGACATCATTCTGTCACATGTAACTAGTTACTCTCCAACACCGTAAACTGGCTTGCTTGAGCGAATCAGTAAACACGGGCTCAGAGAGTGGAAAACAATACCACAGAAGTTCTCTTCATTCTTCATCTGGCGGAGGCTCATCTACTGTACACTAAGTGTACTGGATATTCTAGCGCAAGAACTGAAACGACAGGATGTTTCTGCTGCGGCGGAAAGGCTTCTTGGCCCCTGTGGAGTTTGTGTTTGGGGTTCATGTGTAATTCAGTCGGTTAGGATGTTTGGAAACCCCCTTCATTGTTACTATTATTCTATTCTTACTGTAAGTAATTGCGTTTGGTGCAAACAATGTCCATGCCCACAATATTTTATGGTCTCTATGTGTGGTAAGCTGAATCATATCCGAATACCCTCATCCTAAAAGAGTTCTTCTCTGTACTCTTTCAGGTGGCTTTGCAGCTTTCTCGTCCTGTTTTCCTGACCTGTGTGAGAGTAAGCCAGCCACTATTCTACCTCTCAGCTTGTCTCAGCCCTGTTTACCTGTGGTCAACGTCGGTCCCACCCGGATCCTGCCCCACCTGTACTTGGGCTCCCAGAGAGACGTCCTCAATAAGGTTGGTAGACCTTGAGAATATACACATTTTATTTTCTTCTTGTCATTTAGAAAAAAAAAATATATATACATATATAAATATATATTAGGGCTGGGGCTTGATAAAAAAAAAAAATAATCTAATTAATTAGAGGCTTTGTAATTATTTAATCTAAATTAATTGCATATAAATATTTCACCTGAGTAAGTTTTTTCATATGGATTTGTAGTATGCCATTGAATAATGACTGAATGCATACGCTTAAGCAGCAAAATATTGTTTATTTTTGTTCAACCAAGTCCAACAGACCAGTGCAGTATTGCCATTAAGTGTAGCAATAGCATATTTAGAAATATAGTAGCCTACAATTTAGAAATTCAGGAACCCTATAGGTAGGTAGACTTTCTGTAAATCAGCCTGTGTTATGGAGGCCCAGGATGCTTCGATAGCAGCCTTAAGCTCATCCAGAGTGTTGGGTCTTGTGCCTCTCAACTTTCTCTTCACAATATCCCACAGATTCTCTATGGGGTTCAGGTCAGGAGAGTTGAGCACAGTAATACCA
>JAUYWG010000456.1:0-15159 GCA_034779775.1 Enteromius afrohamiltoni | reverse complement strand
CTATCTTTGTGGGGACAATTGGTCCCCATAAGGTGATAAATACCAGGTGCACACACACACACACACACACACACACATATATACATATATACACACACTCATACACACAATGTTTTTTTTTTTTACATACACAGCAGTTTTGATGATATTCTACTTTAAGGCTGATTTAAATTCTAGTAATAGGCTTCAAAAATATTTTTAAAAATACAATTGCAAAAATGCTTTTATTAGGTAAATATATTTAAATGGTAAAAAAAAATCTTATATTTAGAGGACAAAAAACTTTACCCTAAAGAAACTTCTAAAGGAGGATTTTCGTGATGAAGTGAAAGACTTGTACATTACCACAGGTATTTTCTTCAGTATATGAATTTTATTTATTTTGGATTTTGATGTCATTTTATGTACTCGCAAAGCCAGGTTGTATTTTTAAATGAATCAATTATGATGCATTTATTACTTATTTTTTAAGCCAATGCAGGTCACATTTTTTAAAAAAGTGCTTTATACAGCAGATTGTTTCAAACGTTTTCACGGTAATAAATATTAAAATAATTGTGCTAATGTTGCAAAATTAAAAAATGTATTCTAATTAATTATAATAATATTGTTATTTAATATTAAAATTAAATGCATAAATTACATTTTATTAAATATTTTTATTTATTTATTTCATATTAATGAATGAAAAGTGCTGTCTAATAATTAATCACATTTAATCACATCCAACAATATTCCAATACATAATGTTTGTGTGTGTGTAATGTGTATATTTAATATGTATATATAAATATAAACACATAAAAAAAGAAATTAATTATATATATATATATATACACACACACAATATAATATAAGAATATGATTAGATAAATGTATAAACTTAAATATTTTCAAAATAAGTACTGTATGTGTCTGTATTTATATATACATAATAAATATACACTGTACACACATAATATGTAAACAAACACTTATTTTGGATGCGACTAATTATGATTAATTGTTTGAGAACACTATTAATTATTAATACTTACTTAATATTAACTAATTTATTTAAAACATAATATAAATGAAAAACATTAATAAATATGTATATAAAGTAAAATCCAGCATTAAAACATAGAAATATAAACGTGAACCTACTGGAATAAACCACAAGTGTCTGTTGCTCTTAAAATGAAATGGCGACGTTCTTCTGGAAACTCACATGTGATATTTGTTCATCTATGTGTGCTCAGGTGCTTGGAGAATACATTCACCTGCAGGAGTCCGTGGAGCAGCGCGAGGTCATCCGGCTCCTGAAGCAGCTGCTGGATCAGACGAGCGTGAGCTCGGAGACACGGGTCTGGATTCTCTCTGCTCTGACCAAGATCTCTGAGGGCCAGACAGACTTGATTCTGGACCTGGCTGAGAGTCTTTCGTCCTCGCAGGACACGGTGCTCCGTCAGCAGGCCCAGGAGCTGCGTCACCTCAGCCAGGACTCACAGCTCCATGAGTGGGTCCTGCCCCGTGGAGCACCCTGGGATGGCACTGAGGTAACAGTCCTGATTGTTTCTTATTAACGCTGTCTAACTTTTTACAGGTTAGTACACAAAACTCTTTAAATCAATTTTGTACAAAAAAGTGACAGTGTACATTTTAGGATGTTTGCACTTATGGTGAAGAAAACACTAAACCAAGCCCAAATAGACATTTGGTGGTGTAACATATTATAGTAACACTTTATTTTACATCCCTTAATTAGTTACTTATTAGCATGCATATTACTAGAATATTAGCCATTTATTAGTAGTGATTAACCTCATTCTACTCAATACCTAAACTTAATATCTACCTTACCAACTATTAATAAGCGGCAAATAAGGAATTTATTGAGGCAAAAGTCGTCATTTATAGTGAATAAGTGTTCCCTATTCTAAAGTGTTACCGATATTATTTATATGATAAGATTTGTTTGAAAAGAAGTCTCTTCTGCTCACAAAAGCTGCATTTATTTGATCAAAAATGCAGTAAAAATACAGTAATATTGTAAAATATGGTACAATTTAAAATAGCTGATTTCTATTTAAATATATTGTCAAATGTCATTTATTTTTGTCATTGAAGCTGAATTTTCAGCATCATTACTCTGGTCCTCAGTGGCACGTGATCCTTCAGAAATCATTCTGGTTTGCTAAAACATTTCCTATTATCAGTGTTAAAAACGTAATATTCATATTAGTGCTGTCTAAAAATGAATCGCACTGTATATACTGCCCAAAATGCCCAAACCTATTGCTGTAGTGTGTGTATTTTCTTCACAGATTGATTCTTCTCTGTCGTTTCTGGACGGGTTTGTGTCTGAGGCTTTGGCTGCAGGTGCTGCACCATATAAACCCCCTCATCAGAGACAGGAAGAGCTGTGTGAGGACAGAGGTACAGCCATCATTCACCCTCATCGCAACACTTGCTGTTATTTGTACTACAGTATACTCTGTAGTTTACCACATATATGTGACCCTGGTGACCTCTGAAATAGCTCTGACATATTGGTAGCAATAGCCAACAATACATTTTTTGAAAAGACCATGTTCCATAAAGATAAATATATCAAAACCTTTTGATTAGCAAAATGCATTGCTAATAACTTGATAGATTTTCGCAATATTTCGATTCTTTTGCACCCTCAGCTTCCAGATTTTCTCAGCCAAATGTTGCCCTATTGATGTACAGTTTGTCCAAACAAACTGTACATCAATGAAAGCTTATTTATTCAGCTTTCAGATAATGCACGCATTTAAGAAAATTGATCCTAATGACTGGTTTTGTGGTCCAGGATCACATATATGCAACCTGTCCTTAAATGAATATTTAGCTAAAAAGGATTTTTCTCATGGATATTTGTCATGATGTACTCACCCTCATGTCATTCCAAAATTGTTTGACTCATTGTTTATTATTTTTGTAGCATTAAATCTGGAGCCGTACAGTTTTTCTCTGCCTGTAAGTTTGTCATCATGTAGCATCACTGACAGACAATCTCCCACACTGCTGTCCGTCAGCTCAGGACTCTCAGGAAACAGCACTGAACTCGCGCAGAAGGCAGGGTGAGTATGTGTGTAGTTGTACACAACAGCTCAAAGGTTTGGAGGCAGTAAGATAATGCTTTTCTTCAGCAAGGATGCATTAAATTCAACACAAGTAGCATTAAAGACATTTATGTTACAAAAGATTTCTAATAAATTGAGTTCTTTTGAATTTTCTCCCAAATTTGTGGTTTCTGTTTTTTTTTGGTTAATTGGTTTCCCCAAATATATAAAGCACAGCAACTTTGTTTTATTCAGCTTATTCAGGAATCAATTAAATTTTACAATATATTTAAAAGGAAAACAGTAGATTAAAATTAAAAAAAAAAACAATTGTTTAAAATTGTAATAATATTTCTGTATTTTAACAAATAAATGCAGGCTTGGTGAGCTGGAGAGACTTCAGTAAAAACACTAAAACTTACATTTTACTGTGTACAGTATATGATATGATTGATCGCGATTAATCGCATCCAAAATAAAAAAAAAATTAGTTTACATATGTGTGTACTGTGTATATTTATTATGTGTATATATAAATGCAAACACATGCATTTATTTATTTTATTTAATAAACAATATGCTATATTTATTAAACTATTATAAAAAATAAAAATCTAAATATATAAATGTATACACATGTAAATGTTTTCCAAATATGTACTATATGTGTATGTATTTATATACGGTCATAGCCAAAATTGTTGGCACCCCTGAAGTTTTTCCAGAAAATTAAGTATTTCTCACAGAAAAGTATTGCATTAACACATGTTTAGCTATACACACGTTTATTCCCTTTGTGTGTATTGGAACAAAACAAAAAAAAGGGAGGGAAAAAGGAAATTTGACATAATGTCACACAAAACTTAAAAATCGGGCTGGACAAAATTATTGGCACCCTTTCAAAATCGTGGATAACTAAGATTATTTCAAACATGTGATGCTCATTTAAACTCACCTGGGGCTAGTAACAGGTGTGGGCAATATAAAAATCCCACCTGAAAGCAGATAAAAAGGAGATAAGTTCACTTAGTCTTTGCGTTGTGTGTCTGTGTGTACCACATTAAGCATGGACAACAGAAAGAGGAGAAGAGAACTGTATGAAGAACCAAAATTGTGGAAAAATATCAGTAATATCAAGGTTACAAGTCCATCTCTACAAGTGCATATCATTTTGTCCAGCCCTTCTTTTGTTTTGTTCGTGTACACACAAAGGGAATAAATATGTGTATAGCAAATGTGATAATGCAGTACTTTTTTGTGAGAAATACTTGATTTTCTGGAAAAATTTCAAGGGTGTCAACAATTTTGGACATGACTGTCTACAATAAATATATACAGTACTCAAATATATTATATAAACGAAAACATTTATTTTGGATGTGATTAATCACGATTAATCGTTTCACAGCAATAGTTTATTAACTTTGTGTATCATTTCAGCTCCAGCACTCTTATTCTTGAGGGTGTAAAGAGAGTTTGGGGGAGAGATGGGTATCTTCCACAAAAAGAAGCAACAGCACCTCTGGTGGACGAATTCAGCACTGCAGTTCAGGCCCCCGGCCAACAGGAGGCAGTAGAGAGAGTAGAGCCACAGCCGGAGCCCTCCACGCAAAACCAGGACAAACAGCAGCTGGCTTCATCATTGTTCGTCGGATTGGGAGTCGGGGGCTCCATGTCTCTGGTGAGAAACTTATTTGTGATTTGTGATATAGTGCGTTTATCTTACCATTTTGAATTGCTGGTACTTCTGTTTCCTCGCAGCTGGGGAAATCCGAAGCCCCGCCCCCTCGCTTCCGAAAAAAGCCCCGCCCCCACGAGTCATCATCATTATCGTCGTCATCATCGGTCACCAGCGAGAGGTCTTCGGACTCTTCCTCTCACTCTTCGCGTACCACGACCGACAGCTTCCTGTACGGCAGTTTGCTTGAGGAGGAGCCAGCTACATCCATACCCGCTTTTGACCACACCCCCAAATCCACAACAGCCAATGGCCTGGTTCAAAACAAAGACACTAAAGAAGAAAGACGTACAGTACTAGGAGGCGATATGGTAATAGTGCGGCCCAGTACGATCCAGGACAAACATCCTCCACCAGCGTCTTCAGATCTGTTACCCGCTGACCTCAAAAACCTACCTCACTCTGATGTCATCAGCCTGACCTCTGACCCCAGCCTGTCTCTGTCCTCCTGCCGCCTCTTCAGAGATGAAGCTCTGCTGCTTGTGATCTTCATATCCAGCTGCGCGGACACTGTAATAAATGATGTTGCGGTGCAGCTGAGCTGCGAGGAGCTGGAGGTGTGTAATAGTCAGGAACTATTTGAAAAATATTATACAATAAAATAAAACTGACCTCTTGTGTCTTAGACGATGAGTTTGAGAGGGAACGTCGTGGACTGTCTGGAGGCCAGGAGCACGTCTGTGTGTCATTATGCTCTGCTGATGGACGACCCTCACACCAACGTGTCCTTTACTGGGACCGTCTCTTATCAAACACAGCCGGGACACACAAGCACACTTCCTTTCTCTGGGACACTGTCCACAGCAGACTTCATCAGGTAATGTGTGTCTGACACCAAATCAAACTGCTTTACATTGGTTTCTTAAAGAATTATTATTAAACAGTTAAGACACATTTTATGCTTTTATTATTAAATAATAAATCTTTCATTTGATTAACTTTGTCATATTTAATTTAGTGCAGATTAATTGATAAAAAGATATTTTACCTATAAAGCATATAGCAGAGTTGCATTCTGGGTGTCCTGATTTGATTCCTGTCTTTCCCGATCCCATCGCCTTTCTTTCTCTCTCTTTCTCCCACTTCACTTCCTGTCTACCAACAATCCTATCAATATAAAGGCAAAAATAATTATATATTTATTTTGAAAGAATAGACCATTATTTTTAAATTGGGACCCAATAAAAAACTTAATGGCTGATCATTTAATCCTGAAAATGTTTGTTTGTTTGTTTTTAAAAGAAAAACAGTGACATAATCTTTTGTGACCTGCACAATAATCATACTGAACAAATTTAGTATTTTTTTTTAAATAAATAAAAGTAATAAAATGCATGTAAAAATAAATTTACTATTATTGAGATACGGATAATTTTATTAATATTTTCATGTAGTTTTTTTTGTTTTTACGTTTTAATGATAGTTAAAAATAATTTTAATATTTTTTGTTTAAATGTTTTTTTTTCGTTTTACTAGCTGAGATTAATTAAGTTGAACGTTTTTAATATTAACAATAACCATAATATTTTAAATATTAAATTATGAAATAATTTTATGTCAGTTTATTATCAAGTAACGTGTTAATAAATTTTGATTAATCGCATCCAAAATAAAAGTTTTAGTTTACTTAATATATGTGTGTACTGTGTATATTTATTATGTAGATAAAAATACATAAGTATAGAGTATATATTTTCAAAATATTTGCATGTGTATATACATCTATATTTTTATATTTTATATATAAATATATGTAATATCTAAACTTTTTTCTTAAATGTATATATGCACATGTTTGCATTTATATATACATCAAAAACAGCTGACAGTCGTATATTAGGTTAACAAAAACGTTTATTTTGGAATGTGATTAATCATTTGACAGCACTAATTTATATTCATATAAATTGTATTATATTTAAATACAATTAATATGTAAATATAAAAATTTAATTAAATATTAAAACTAAACTAAAGAATTTTTTGTATGTGATTAATCGTTTAAAAGAACTAAGGATAATAAAATATAATATAATAATAACTTCATGTAAAAAGGATATTTCACATATTTGGAGGAAAAAAAATCATCCTAAATAATCTTCTAAAGGTGAATTTTGTTTTGCAGTTTCCAATAACATTTATTTTGTCCCCCCTCTGAAATTAAAGTGAAACACAAATACCAAAAAATGACTTCAAAGCATTTCACTCTTTTCTAAGCTTTTTGAGACTTATTTTAATGAACTCATTTCTCTCTGTCACACACAGGCCTTTGGTTATAACCACAGAGGAATATGGGAAACTCTGGCTGTCTCTGTCCCATGATGTCAAACAGAATCTGAAACTGCTCACAGATGCCGATGACCCCCTTAGAACCACCCTGAATGCCCTCAAAGACGCCCTACGGCTACATGTAGTGGACATCATCGGTAAATTAAACAACCTCCAATTCCATTTCAAACATGCACTATACTAACTAACTGACTATAATGCACACACTATTCAGGAGCTATTGAAGTCAAGTGGTGTTGTTCTTTCAGGCTCTGAAGGAATCGTAGCATGTCGTCTGCTCAGCGGCGCCCCCTGTCTGCTGCACTGCAGAGTGAACGGTTCTGCTCTGGCCGTGTGGCTGCGCTCTCCTCACCCAGCTCTCCCAGACTGCATCCTGTACCACTGCCAGAGAGCACTCGCTCAACACTGAAGAAGACCCACAAACCCCTGCAGAAATGACTGATTGACAGCAGTACCTGTGTATTGCTGGTCTTATGCCCTGACTAATAACTTCAATGATATATATTTTTTGTACACATTAACTGAGCTGCATTCTGTCACACTTGCATACACTAAAAAGTATTTATTGATTTTAATAGATTTTTGTGGTGTGGTTTGTACTGGTGGGTATATTCAGGTTTATTTACAGAGGGAAAAAACGATTGTTTTCAAAATGTCATTTTATTCACTGTAGTCAGTTATCAATACACTTCAATAGAGCAAAAAAACTAATTTTTCCTATTCCTAAAGCAGTGCGTATATGGCTATCAAATACTTCAGCTATTTTCATAATACTTCACGTGTCTAGTATTTACTCTATTAAATATTCTTAGTTTTCTCAATTACGTAACGCAATCTCAAAACAGTACATTACTGCAAGTTATTTTTTATAAACGTGCAATGAAACCTTTTTTTTAAAGTGGATATTATTCCAAAGAATATCTGCCATCTTCATAATCCTTCATAAAAAAGTAACAACTTTCAATCTTCAGCATTTTGATGGACATCACCAAGACATCACTCATTTTTGAGCACCTCCCTCCATTCTTCTCCATTCTGGTACTTATCATTCACTTTTCACAATACCATCAATTCCAGTAAATAATATTCTGTCTTATTAAATTATATTTAAACGTCACATTATGGAAGTTAAATGGGTTACGAATTCCATTTCGTGTTAACTTCTTAATCAGTTAGCTATGATGCAGCGCTACAGATCATACACTACAGCAAATAATCACTTTAGCAGTATGATAAACTAGTACATGTGACAAAATGTTTTTTTGTTGTCATTGCCAAACTAAACTACAAACTTTTTTTTTTGTTTTTTTGAGGTGAGCTAGAACACTTTAAAGGGATAGGTCACCCCCACAAAAAAATTCTGTCATTAATTACTCATCCTCATGTCGTTCAAAACCCATAAGAGCTCTTCAAAACACATATCAAGATGAAATCTGAAAGCTTTCTGCATAGACAGCAAAGCAACAGACACGATCAAGGCCTAGGAACTTAGCAAATACTAGTTCATGTGATATCAGTGGTTATGAAGCTACAAAAATAACTATTTGATCAATGTCCTTATGCATTTCTGTTGCCTAAATGTGTCAGTTGCATTGCTGTCTATGGAGGATCAGAAAGCTGTCGAATTTAATGAGAAATATCTTAGTTTTTGCTCTGGAGATGAACGAAGGTCTTATAGATTTGGGACAACATGAAGGTGAGTAATTAATGACAGAATTGTAACATTTCTTTTGGATGAACTACCCCTGTAAGCGCACAAGTCATGTATATGTTTTGGTCAAAAATTGGTATGCATCGAGGTAAGTTCAACTGTTTGTGCACAGCAAGTCATAAAAATGAAGTCTTGACAGAGAGCCCACTGAAACTCTTTAGGTCAATGGAAACTGCTCAGCGCCCTTTAAAGTTTTCTATTTCTGTGTTTTCTGAGAGCGAGGAATGAAACGCATGGCCAGGCAGTCGGGATCCTCTTCCACCGGCTGCATGGAGAGGTTGTTGGTCTGCTTGATGGTGCTGACGGTGCAGCCGTGACGAGGACAAACTGTGAACCTTGACAACAGGGTCACCAGGATGGCCTTCGTCATCACCATAGCGATGTGCTTCCCGACGCAGGCCCGCGGACCGCAGCCGAACGGCTGGAAGTAACGGCTGGGAACCTGGGAGGGAAGGGGCCACCGTTACGCTCACAATAGTATGAAACGCTAAAGTTATGGCAGTGGATGGTAATGCACTTCCACTGTGGCTGGTTGGCTGGTTTTAAGATGTTAAGGTATGGTTAAACTCTGGTTAGTCAAGAAAAGCCTTGGTTAACTTGTGGTTAATATGATTTAATGATTAGTAATCATATTTTGTTGTTTTGGTTAAACCATTTTCGTTGGCTGTCACCATGCTATCCCCGGCCAACCAGCCAAAGCTGGTCTCCCAACCTGGTCAGGCTGGTTTTAGCTGGTCTCCCAGCTAAGACCAGCCTGGCAAGCTGAAAATGTGGCCAAAACCCCTCTAAAACCAGCTTGCTGACTATCTTAAACCAGCTAAAACCAGCCTAAGCTGATTTTAGCTGTTTTTTTTCTGCAGGGATGTAAAAAAAACAAATATTGAAATGGTATATACACAAAAACATGGTATTACCAGACCATGTGTAAAAAAAATAGTAGCCTAATACAGCAGACTTGTTATATTTCCATGCTAATTCGTTAGATTAGTTTAACGGTTGATTATTTAGTTATTGCGAAGATATATAAAATACATGGATATTTTTAAAAGAATATCAACTATTGGTATAAAATCTGCAAATGCACCAATCTATGGGTATATATATTTAGGAAAACCCCTTTATATCCAGATTTTATTTGATCTTCAATCATGTCTGACTGTCCCATTACTTACGGTGTTCTCGAAGTTCTCCAAGTTGAATTCGTTGGGTTTTTTGAAGAACTCAGACTTGTGCATGCGTCCGATGTTCAGGATGAGGTTTGTCCCCTTCACCACTCTGTAGCCATCGATGTAGTCATCCACCAGAGCCCGTCTCATGATGAAATCCACCACCGGGTGGAACCTCAAAGACTCTTTGATAAAGCGCTCTAGAACGTTCAGGTTCTGCAGGTCGGCCGACTCAACTTCCCGCTCACCTGAGAGGACAAGAAAGGTGCAAAAGTTGATGATGACCAGTTTCTGATGATTTCTTGCCAGTTCGTGGACATTGGCTGGCTAGTCCACTTGGTCAAGATTGGACTATTAGGCCATCTTTGTCATGGCTGATCAGAGCTGGTAAGCCATTTTCAATTACCATGTTGAGCACCTTAGAGATTAACTACTTGGTTTCAGATGTTAAAGGTTGTCTTGTAAATGTTTAACTATACCTATCTGAGATTGTATCTCCTGTACTATCTGCTCCTCCACGGCAGAGTTCTGCTTCAGCAGGAGAAGCATGAAGAACAGACTGATAGAGAGGGTATCTGGAGCGGCAATCACCATCTCCAGCACACATTGCCTTACGTCATCCGAAGACAGCTCGTCGTGGTTCTACAGACACATGTGGTAATTAGCATGTTGTGTTGCTTTAATACAGGAGATGGCACATAAATAGAATCAGTGTTTAACACACCTGAGCAAATATCAGCTCTGTTGCGAAGTCTGTCTCATCCAGCTTCTCCATGATATTGATGGCCTGTCTCTTTTGCTCCACAAGCTTTCCCATTTCATCCTGCAGCTCTTTTCTGCAAGAGAACACTTCTTAAATAGTCTAAATAGAGCTTTTAGTAATTTCTGGTGTTATGCCACTAAATTAGGGGTAATTAGCATAATCCTTAAAGGTACAGTGGCAAAAATACCATAATGCTTTTGCATTGACATGCCAACGAGTTATGTTATTATTAGTACATAAAACCTTGACACCATAAGATACATACAAATAAAGTCTGAGGTGGACTCACGCTGCCAAGTGGTATTTTTTGTACACAAAGTTTAGTCTGAAGAAAACGTCTGGCTGTATGAGAACCGTCTGCCAGGTACTGAAATACCGGTGGATCTTTATCAGCAAGTCTTTCTCTGTATTGAACAAGCATGAAGAAAGATGAATGTATGCTTACTGTTTACTTTTTCAAATAAGTAATTTATTCATTGACACTTCCTTCAGCCTAAAGGACACCTATTGACAACCTAATTTCACTTTAGGTGTGAAAAGGCCTTTACAATTGCCAAAATATAAGTAGTGGGTTACTAAAAAACAAATAAGCAAGCCAAGCTCAGGTGACATGCATTACTTTCAGTAAATAGTAACTAAGTGACACAATTATTAACTTTTTATGGAGTGGCACAGTATTGTAATGCATTACTTTTAACAGTAACTGTCCCCAACACGCATCAGGGTTTTGCCATCTTTTCCTTTGTTAATATATATAATTCAATCAATCAGACCGTATATTATTAGGAGCGTTTGTATTGCAGGCTGACCATTGAGAGGGATTCTTAGGAAGAGTCTATTGGAAACATCTACAACGATGCAGCGCAGAAGATTGAGTACGTCCACATGTCCTGATTGGTCTGTGAACTCTTGCAGGACGTTAAGCTGTTTGTTGGTTGCGCTGACACACACATCTACTGACTTCTGGAGACCCGGACCTGTAAGAGCTAGAGTACACACACACACACACACATAAACGATAGATTCTGATGAATGTGTGTATGAACTGTTCTGAAACCAGTTCAACGAATAGCACCCACCTTTAGTGAAGTATGTTCTGACTTTCTTCCACAGTGGGATGTTGCTGTTGAAGATAATGCCTTGTTCAAACATGCCGATGCACTGCAGACCTTTTTTACTGGCAAACCTCTCAGTGTAATTATTACTCTTCAGAACATGATACACGGCAGAGGACCTGAAACAGTTTTACATTTTAAACACTAAATATGGTTCCCCGCAGGTGTTGCATTCCTCATTTAAGGCAACACTTAGTGACCTAATTGGGTTTTATGGACTTGAGTAGCAGACTTTTAACCCTTGTGTGGTCCTATTTGGGGTGTACGCTCGGGGTCTTCGGGGTCTTTAGTGACAACACAATTATTTGGTCATTTTTATTTTTATTTTTTTAAACTGCATTTTCCAAAAATCTTACACTAAACCATGTCAAATTTGTATAAAGTTTTTGCATAAACTGTCTTTTTGTATACAAACCTATGTAAAAAGAAATATCATAATAATGTTTCATATAATTTTTTTAAATATGATAAGTCCTCTAAAAACTAAACAAATGTGAAGTAAAAACATTAATACACATAATATAATTACATTTGTGAACCCAATTATTTTAATACTAGATTATGTCTCTTTTTTTAATATAATATCTAATATAAAATCAATCAAGTAGATCTAGCAAGTGTTTCGTTTCTAAAATCATTTAGATAAACATCATTTGCAGGTCAAAAAGACCCTGAAGACTGCACAAGGGTTTTAAAGTTAATTTGAATTTGATTTTGAACATTCCTGGAACAAGTGGTAACGTTTAAAAATGTTAGACGAACACATTAAAACATTTGAGAAAAAAGTTCCATGAACAATGTAGAAATATTTTTGTGGGAACATTTTTAACCTATCGTTAAAAACCGGTTAACTTTGAACAATTATTATTGGAAGAATATTTGTAGCTGAAAAACATTTGTTCATAAAGTTGTGAGAACATGCCAGAACATCTGGGAACGTTCCCTGAGTGAATGATGTTCATGTTTTTGAGAACTTGCTTGCTAAGTATAAAGGTCTCTTCTCCATTGATCCAGACCCGAGCAATGCTGCCATATTTCTCGTTGTAGTAGTTGCATGCAGAGCCTATCCCCATCCACAGAAACCTGCTGTAGCTCATAACTGGGCCGAGACCCAACCACCAACCCGGACCTGAAAAACATGACATCATAACCAGCGTGACCAGTCGGTAGGTTGTTCCCAGTAAATCTGATTGGTTTTAACTCACCCGGGACGGCTGAATAGTTCCTCCAGTTCTTGGCTGTAAAGACTCTGTGCAGCAGAATCAGCAGTAATGTCCCTGTTAACACCAGTAATGTTCCCTGCACCGCTGCAGAGATGTTTACTGTGCCCTTGACAACCTGCTCCATCATCACCTCATCTGCTGACACAGCTTGTGCACCTAAAATGATGAAGTGCCTTTAAATGTTCGAAACAGCACTGTAAAAGTTTTGCTGAGCCAATTATGTAATATTCTGCTATAAAAATCAATGAAATAGGCTTTTCTTGATTATATTATCCTATTTTTAATAATACTGAATAAAATGTATTTATAAAAGCTATTTATCTGCCACCTTGCATTTATTTTTCACAGAGCTTGACATGGTGCAGTCTGGGGATATTCTCTCCACCAATGATTTGGCCCAAACATGGTGTGTTGGGTAGTTTAGTTTTAATCACTTGAAATATCTCATTTGCACATACCCAGACTTAGCAGGTCATTATCACTAACCAAATCTAAAACCATAAAAAATGATATTAAAAGCATAATAAAAGTTAACTATGGAAAAGCTTGTTTTATATATATCTCATTTTCTTATAATTGCAAGATTATGTCTCACAACTAAAATATGTCAACACACAGTTGCAAATAAAAAGTTGCAATGACATTTAAAATATATATATTTTTTAAATTCAGGGGTAGAAATGGGCTTCTGTAGAATAAAATAAAGGAACATTAAGCTTATTTTAAGCTTTAGTTAGCAAGGCAAAATTACTCATGTTCATTTAACTTAACACTAGTACTAAAGTGACTAAAACTGAATACATTAAAATGAGCAAATTAATATATTTTTTAAAATCTACATAGACATATTTCGGATAAATGACATAAAATATTGAAATTTTGAATAAATTGGAAGTGAAAGTATAATTCAATACAGTTTAATTCAAAATACTAACAAAAATGTGTTTATATGTTTGTGAGCTTTTTTTGTGATTTTTTTTATTTTTACTTGACTTGCTACATGCTTTCACAATCTGCTAAATATCTACAAAGAAGAAGGTACTGAGTTTCAAAAAGTCATTATGATGTGTCCTGTACTTATGAATTTTGAACCACATTAATTCATATGCAAACATTATTTTAGAGAAACTATCAGTCCAGCTAATAAATGACAGCTCAGGCTGATAAGTTGTCGTCCACTGGAGTATTATAACAAACACACTCACCTCTTTACATCTGCATCCGCTTCATTTTTAAATGTGCAGTTCAGTAGCTCAGAGCTGCCGTTAACGTGCTTCCATCATCCTGAAGTTCATTAGCTGGTGTTTTAGCCCAATATATAGTCTTTCCCCTCTTCAAAAGTGCTTTAAAATCCTCGTTGCCATGATACGACTATTTCCCTTGTAAAGTGTCATTGAAATCCCAAAGCAGAACAGACCAGAACAATAAAACAATGATGGACCAAAGTAGAGTGGGCTTTCATACTTTCCAGAAAAAACACATAAAATAGTCAATGTGGGATGCTGTTAGCTCTTTAATGCGAAACACATTTTATCCCCCTCATTATTTTTCAGGGGTTTATTGAGCTTTGTCTTGGTTCCAAATCCGCTGTCATTCATTCTCTAAAGGGCCTTTAGTAAAGGCAGGTCAGACTGACCCAGAACTGCAGGAGTGAGTGAGTGAGGGAAACAATGTTGCCAAAAACATTTGAGCATTCATTCCACATCCTAAAGCACACATAATACATTTTACTATGCTGTCTAATTTCAATGACATGTAAATGAAAGGCTCTTGTGTGATGTTTTAAATGAAACAACTCAATTTTGAATGTTATTTTTTTGTTGTTTTGTGGGTAATTCAGATAACGTGTAGTATGTTTAGACATGTATTGTATGAAAGATAGGAAAAGGTATAGTAGCCTAATTGAAGTAGGCCTACAATAAAAGGTTTTTAAAATAACTATAATGGAAGAATCAGCCATATATTTGACAGATGACTGCCTTCTTGAAGAGTAAGGCAATTAATTCAGCAAAGTCCATTTGCAATTGCATTTCCAATGTCTTACAAGTTATAAGCCTGTCATATTTAAATAGCAAAATCAATT
>JAUYWG010000455.1:0-15162 GCA_034779775.1 Enteromius afrohamiltoni | reverse complement strand
CTTATTATAGATATATTAATCAAGAACATATTAATTGTTTTGTTTGTTATTTACTAGCACTGTAAATCATATAATATGTTCCTTCAGAACCTTGGACAGCTCCAATCCTGGCATTAAAACAAGAAAATGCAAAGACATGACAAGCTATATTTATCAGTTTTCTGTGAATCCGACAATTTCATACCTTTTCTTGTCTATAAACCACAAATGAAAAGCAGAAAATCCTTTATTGTTCAGCAAATATGTTGCTCATCATTGTGGAGAGTGTAAATGTGATGCTGTATAAACAGATTTATCTCAAAATAGCTGTTATGTTTACAAAGGTGGATTACAGCAACATCTTTCCAAAAGTGATATAAATCATGTTAAGTAGTGCAGTTAATTGTACTGGGATAAAAGAGGTCTTGAACTAAACATATTCTGTCCAATATTTCCAGAAACGTTTTGTTGGTAGCCGTTTGATTTGTCTAGAAATTCTCATGGTACATAAAAAAAAGCTTCATTTACCCTTTAGCCTAAATAAATGCACATTCTAGTATACTGGCCTATCATTTTAGAGAAATACTTCACTGATAACATTTTTTTTTTAAGTCTTAAAAATAAAAGATAAAAAGATACATCTGTACCTTATTTATCCCTAAATGGTAGTCTACATGTTAGTACATTAAATATACAAAATATTACTTTAAAATACATATAAGTAGTTAGAAAACGTTTTGTCTCTGCTCTTTTGAAAAAAAAAAAAAAAATAAATTTATATATATATATAGAGAGAGAGAGAGAGAGAGAGAGAGAGAGAGAGAGAGAGAGAGAGAGAGAGGGAGGTTTGGTTGGATGCTTTAATCCGAACAGTGATACAGTGCACCAAATACCTAGTTACTGCTTTCCCTGGTTACAAACATGATCTTGGCATTGTAGTACAATATGACCGATAGTTATAGCACTGAAGTCTGCTAAAGTCTACTTTCATTGGTGACTGAGTTTGTTGGAACAGCAGTCAAGCAGAAATGCGCGACGCTGGGTCCCCGTTACAGTTAACAGTAGGGGTCGCACAAACTCTATATTTATTCGACTGCCCGCTAGTATGCTGCTTGTCATCGTGTCACCATCATTAACCAAATGATTTTATTTACAGATTAGCAAATGGCGCTGCAATTCGCCTCATTTTCTACCACATCATACAAATATGATTCATTTATAGTAGTTAGAGTTTCGCAGGGCTTTTTTCAAGTAGCTCTATTCATAGTTACACAGAACGCATTCATGGTTAATTGAAACCAGGCTACGAGCCACGACGTCATTGAAACGACAAACAACTCTACAGCTGTGACGCGAAAAAACGCTTGGTTCCACTAAACAGTTCAGCTTGACTTCCCTTAACTTTTCCCATTCATTTTCTATGGTACTGCTTAACACTACGGATGCAATATATTTCTGACCACGCGTTGATTTCGTGGCGTTCATTGTTTTTTTAAAAACGGGATAGATAGGGATCGTTGCACATTTAGTAAAACCTACACAAGAACAATTATTTAAAAAAAAATACTTTTGCGCATAAAGTTCGCTTGGATGTTAATCGTACTTAAAGTGTATCTATACGAAAAGCGAACGCAGCTTCGTTGTGTTGTGTTTGTGTCAGAGGCGTGATTCGAACCTATAATCTCGTGTATCTTTATTCACCCCGCCTCCATCCGCTCCTATTGGCTAGTCAGCGCTCTACACCTATCCGCGGCTGGCCTTGGTTCGTAATGAGGCGTGATAACCGCTACACTATGACTGCGCTTGCTTCGCCTTGTTCGTGTATTATAAGTGAATCATGAGAGCCTTTGTTTGGACGTGTTGTTGAGGTTGGCTCTGTTTTCTTATCATTTCACACTCATGTCACTTGGTGTCGTTGGTTACTTCAATCTCAGCTCAAACATGCAGCGCGGGGTCAGAGCGCCATGCGTCTGTGGGGACCATCCCGAGTCTGAGCAAAGTAGACACACTTTGTTGTATAAATTGCATGAAATTGTAAATATTGCATCTCTTACTTAATAACATTTTGTTTGTAATGTATAAAACGCTTAATCCACCCATTTAAATGAGCATAAAATAGATTTAAAGGTTATGTTAAATTAAATAGGCTAATAAAACACACTTTAAGCATGTGCTGATCTATCTATCCATCCATCCATCCATCCATCTATCTATCTATCTAGATTAATCATTAAATGAAAACATCAGTTGTCATCAAACCTCAGATATTTTCTGCTAAATGTTTCAAAGACGTTGTTGGGTTAATATGCAAACAGCTCAATATATTATCTTCATTACATTGCTTCAGGCAGAATGGGTGCATAAAGCTTGATGCACTTTTTAATTAAAATCCCATCACTGTTTCTCATTTTACCTTAAGCATTCTTGTGACTTTTGATATTTTGGCGGTTCTATGTCAAACACGAGTTTATGTTTGAAGAGTTTGATTAGAGATGTAACCAAACTTTTTTTTATTTGTCCAGATTGTTGTAAAAAACAAAATATTGAATGTAATTTAATGAAGCATATGGGGTCCTGCATAAATGTCAAAAAGCCTGGTATACACCAGGGAGAGGAAACAGTAAAAAACTGCAAAAAGACAGTCACTCAATCAGAGCAATTTCTTTAATTTACACCCCTAGTGTTTGAATTCTTTAACGCCTCTCAGTTTCTGAAAGATAAGCAATTACCCTGCTACCACAGGCCCGTGTAATGTGCAGAGTATCCTCCTTTGGTTTCACTCCCCTTAAGACCCTTCTCTCTGATTTTATAGCATAACCAAAAAGCTAAGATAGTGCTGTCTCAAATGCACACACAAAAATGTACAATTAGTCGCTAATTGCTTTTTTTCCCATAGAACCATGCCATTGCTAGTTATAAATAAATAACTGCACTATTTAATTGCTGCTGCTGTTTGTATCAGTGCAAGAACCTCTTTGTTGTAGCAGTACAGTTCCATTGAAAAAAAGAATGACTTGTAAGCTTCCTCTTGTTGTAGATATGAGATGTCATGTCCAAATTAAGGAACATTACAAGAAAAATAAAGCTGCAATTACGAGATAAACACATAATGTATATAAAGCATTGCAACAAGACATTAAAACATTGCAGCATTGTACCACAAAAATATTAAAACTATAAAGTGTTCTGTTTCAGATTTCTTTCTTTTTTTATTTATTTCATCAGTTTTAGCTTAGCTGGAGGCCCCAGCAGCCTGGGGCCCTTCTGGTCCAGTCCATAATGTATTGCATCTGAAACCACAGTGCAGTTCCTTACATGTGTATTTCGTGTTCAGAAATGAGTGAGGAAAAAATACGACCAAAGGGATTACATATAAAATAAAATCAAAAAAACCTTTTATCTGTTATATATATAAATATAGTCCAACCTTGTAGCTAAGTCTGTTTACCTGCATGCAGAAGCTCGGAGAAGGACTCCGGAGGAAGCCAGAGAAGTGTAGCTCGTAAGCAGTGCACGCGGTCACCTGTGGGAAAGAAGCCGGCTTTAGGACCCAGCGTGCGCGATTTTTCCTCTCCAGCTGCTGCGGCGATGAGGGAAGATCGCGGGGAGAAACCCAAAATTCACAGTGTTAAATCCTCCACAGAATCATACTACCGGACCGTAACGAAAACAACAGGCACTGGCACTTCCCCATGCATTTGGATGAATACGTCAAGTTCAGAGACATAGGAAAACAGTTTGGGGCCGTTAAGGTAAGGCGGCGCGATTCCATGCGATTAATAACAAAGGCGCTATACTGGCGAGCGAGGGGGCATTAAAGGGGGCATTGCACAACGCAATGGAGGGCGACAGTCAACTCTCTAAACTTTGCACTTGTACATGAGTGCATCAAAGTCCTAACATACTATCATGATGGGATCTTACTATCCGAAACGGTTGGATGGATTAATACAGTGCAAAGACAACATGCGGCAACATTTGAAAATATATGGATAATGTTGTGTCCTAAACTGACCGCCCGCGATCTCAACAGCCAATGTCATTATGTGCGTTAAGGCCTACGAAAAGTGATGCATCGCGCAAATACGCGTTTATTCACGGTGCAATAAGTTTGGATATCTTTTGCATCCCCTGAACCTGCCCACTTCATGTGCTCTCTCCCACCCTTGCGACATTACCTCAGTCATGCAGTGAAGCATTTACCGGTCAGACTCCCTAGTTTGCACTGTTGCACTGGCTTTCTGTTGTCATTTCCCGTGCAAGTTCTTTTTAATTGTGTTTTGAAACTAAGTTGTAAATGTTGCCCAAGCGATGACGCTGATTTGCAGTCATCTCAGGCCTGTTTAAAGCAGCTAATGGTGGCTGGAAATGGAGAGCAATCTAGTAAAACTTTTCAGTGTCTCTGAATGGGCCTTAACCTTAACCCGGTAATGGATCAGCTTCCATTCATGGGATTTGTTATGTGGGGGGGGCTGCTCTATGGTATGGGGCTTTATATACACATATATATATGACTCATTCTATTATTTGGTGTTCCCATCTGGCCCCCTCAACTCTGTTAGCTAGGTAGACTTACAGTGGTGACAGTAGTATAACAGAATTAACATTTTTATTTTATTTTTTACAAAAAATCCTCTTCATAAGAACAATTGACACTAATGAAAACATTATTAAATGAGCTTTAAATAACCCAGTGTGAGATCAGAAATAAATTCTGTTTTCCTTCTGATACTGTGGTAACAGTGTTGACGTTTTAAAAATAAATCTTGGTGAGTCTGTCTCAGTTTGTTCTGTTACTTACTGATTCCAGTCAGACTGATGATGATCAGATCAGATCTCTGTGTGGAGCACTGGCTGTTGTCAGACAATAATCTCACTGCATTATTACAGTTAATGACAAAAATAATGTTTAACTGATATTTCCAACTGACACTACCGCAAAATATAGAAATAACCGACTTAAAACTTTTTTTGTTGCTGAAAATTCTAGTGTAAAATACAAGTCTTTTGCACAGTAATATTTTTTTTTTTGTTGCAAATATTAGACTTAATCTGAAGCATTAACCTTTACTTTTATATCAGACATTTTCCAACTAATCTTATTAATACTTTCATTTCAAATTCTTACATTTGATCTATAAATTCAATTAATATAATGTGATTGTTATTATCTATAGCCTTAGTTATCAAATTAAATAATTTACACTGAAAAGTACAACTGCATTAAATTATATTTTGAGATTCTTCAAAAAAAAAAAAAAATTAAACAAACAAGTAATGATCGCGGAAATTATACTTTATAAATTAAAACGGCAGTAGGTGGCAGTAGTGAGCGTTTAATAAGTGAGTCATTGAGTTCAGATTCATTTAAATGATTCGTTTATAAGGCAGAAGATGTTTTATTCATTAGATGTTTATGAATGGGCTAATGCAACTTTAACTAAACCGATTCGTATATAACACTGAATAATTCAGCAAAGAATCGACTGGTTGATGCTGTTTTTCCGCTTGCATTTGACAAAATAATATTGTACTAGCCTTTTGAACTGCTTATAGAACAATTAAACTATTGTTATAGTGAAAACTTTGTGTGATTTCGCTTACCTAATTGTATATTACACATTAAAAACATTAACTTCTGAATGTTTACCTGGGTGTGCTGAATGTCTTGGTGTTGCGCGTTTTGATTTCTCCTCGAGAGACTGCGTCAGCCTCGCCTCAGCAGCGCAACACTGTCAGTTCATGTAGCCTAACGTTATCATCTAATATATCAACTATTTGACACTAAATGTGATCAAATCAGAGTACTACTTGAGTTTTGGTGTTTGCATTGTTATTTTTTTGGTAATACGGGTTTTAATCGTATTACTTGTCTGGTGTTAATGAAGCACTAATGTCGAGCCCATTAGTCTATTTAAAATAGCTAGATAGTTCAGTTAGATATGGTGCATTCACGTGTAGAGGAGCATGTGTTGCACGTTCGTCTTGTTTACAATATTTTAGCTTTTAATAATGCAATTAGTCCTCGTTGCAGTGACTGCGCCTGTCTGATATAATTGCCTTACTCATATGTTGCAGTCACAATTAATACCCTGTATTTTTACGACAACATCAGGGTTAGAGCCTTAAGAAGACGCGGTGCTCTCAGCGCAGTCTATGGGGTCAGTTTGCGTCGGAGCAGTTATGTCAAAAATAGGTCATCGGCTCAAAATGTAAAAATTCACATCTGTTTGAGTAGACGTTTCAGGAGGAGCAATACGGGAAATTTGAGTGATATTACATTATTGTCTGCTGATAATGTAGTGTCATTCTCTGCGTTTTCGGAATAAAGGTCTATTTACTCTTATGCTAATCGTCCACCGTTTGAGCGTCCTCTAATTGAACAGAACTTCACCGGATTATAGGCTGTATTACATACGCAGTCATTCAATCATAATGTCATGGTCTGGCGAATCTCCGGTGCCAAATGCATTCAAATGGCAGCTTGAGGTGACGTTGCGAGTCAATGTGTAATCTTGTGCTGCTCAGTAAGTCTTCATCTAAAGAAAAATGACTGAGAGAGGGACTGGGACTATGAATTTGTCTTGAGATATTCATGGCAATGCATCGGTTTCTAAACATTATGCTCATTGCGATATACAGACCAGGTCAGGCTTAAACTGAGAGAGAGAGAAAAAAGTTGGACCACAAGTGATGAATATTGTAAGTCAGTTTCATCATCTGACTGTGGTGCTCTAAAAGAAGCTTCGATACATTGGAAATATGTTATTGTTTTGTTTGGTGGAATATAAGATCAAATTGTTGAATATAGTCCTATTTCCTGTTTTACAGGTTTGCATGATGTTGGTGTGTGTTTTTGTGTTTTGTGAATAAGCAATATGACAGTGTTAAATAAAGCAGAAAAAAGACTAATAAAGAGTGTTTGGCTGACAGGTTGAATCACACCGTGTCTCTTACAATGCACCGTGTCTGAGGCTGAAAACTAAGGGTTGCTTGTTAAATCCAAGATCAAAGAAACCAGCGAATGGCTACTGGACAGCTGATGGACCTGATTTAGCTATCATGCCCATTGTCTTGTCTTGATGCAAGGAATATAACCCCGGATTGTTTGTGCACGGCTGCTGAAAAAAGTGACTGATTATTTTGAGATAACCACGACAGGCAAAAAAATTCTCTTAAATTGACCTAATTTTGAAAAACGACAAGAGCAGACTTTATAGATCCACAGGGGAATGCTGTTTGTATTATTTAGTTATCATTATACCCTTACAGAGCCTGTGCTTTTTCTTAAAAGGAAAAACCTTTCAAATCAGTGTTCTTGGAGCATGATTTATTAGCACGATAATTATAAATAAATCTTGAATTCATCCTATTTGAATGTCAAAAATGTAGTGAAAGCCAGGCCATTTTGATGAGCTCAACCAAATCCAATGAACTGATTTCTATGATGTGTCAGAGAGGTTCTAGCATTGTCTCTGGTCTTTTTTTCTATGAAGTAATCAAACAAAACTTTTCACTCTTTGTTCTGATAATAAGAGACGTAGCCTTCAAACGAAGGAAACTGCTAAGATACCGGATGGATAATGGATTCACAGATGTTTCAGGGAAAATAATAAATAAGATTTCCTCAACATCATCTGAGAAGTAACCTAGTAACAATCCAACACTGTTGAAGCTCCAGAGATATTCTGCAACAGCTGATGCTAGCTGTCACCTTAAAAAAAACAAAAACAAAGTTGAAGGTCAGTGGTGGGATTTTTGAGAAGTTAAAAAAGGTATATCCACCTGAGGATCCCAAAATCTTTTAAGCATGTTTCCCATTCAGCTAAAACAGAGGTATATGACATGGTTTAGATTTAAACAATAATTCGTGTGTCACAGATCTTCTTTTGTTATGCATCATGTTTTAACAAAGATGTCGGGGCTTTTCATATCGACAATCTGTTAAATTTAGGCTGGAAATGTAAACATTTCGACCCATCAGTGTGTGGACCTTCAGTGAGGACCTTCATGTGTATCCACTACTGACGATCGATCCCCGGCCGTCCTGTAGTGGACATCAGTCTCGTGGCTCTATCGAAACAGTTCGAGACCGAGCTGGGTTTTTAGTAATTCCGCTGCGATGTTTGTCTCAACTCTTTTTGTGCCGGCCCACGTGTGCAAATTTGAAAGCGAGATAATACAAACACGCACGTGCTACTCGGCGACCCTCGCGTGCTGGCCCCGAAAGCCACGGTTTAATTGAGATAGAGGGTGTATTTTCACTTTGTTACTCGGGTAGGGTTTGCAGTTTAGCGCACCGTTGCGATCCCCTTTCCCCTTGAGCGGCTGGATTCTCGCGGTGCATGCTGGGACCTGCAGTCCTCGCTCCTCCCTTCTCAGGGCGAACGCGGTCAGGGCGTGGATGTCGGAGCACTACAACTCCCACACGAGCTCGGCTCCATCTGCCCCTCTCTCTCTCCCACCAGACCAGAGACAGAGAGATACGGTACGAACCCCCCCGGACTTTCAGAACCGAAAATCGTCGAGATTAGTGAACTGCGAGCGACAAGAACGGAAGACCGGATTAAAGCCGTTATCTTGATGCGCGAACATCTTCCAAATGTCGGTCAAACGGGTTGGTGCACGTTTGTACAATCTGACATCGTTATTTGGCTCGCTAATTGCCTTTTGGAATTATTCAGGGTTGCATAGACGAAGGAGTCGGTTCTGGGGCTGTGGCATGTCATAACACTTGGATTGTTGGAGCTGCTCCGCTATGGAAACATTTCGTGTCGTACGGTGGCAGAGTAATGCAGACCGAGTTGTTAGAGGGGAGACTTCGCTGCGCAGGGATCTGAAAATCGCTCCTTCAGTTTCGTACACCTTGCTCCGTACAAAATAACGCTCTCCCCGCGTGTCACGCAGCACAAGTGACGGTAATAATAAGGAGCGTACGGGAAACTCGGCGACCCTATTAGTTTCCAAACACTCCTCGAAGGCAGCGTGGAAAGAGAGACAGCCAAAGTACGTGTTTCTTCGCGAGCGAGATATCATCCAACCTAAATGTGCGCGTGACATTTCTCCGGCCGTGTATTTTGTCTCGAGTTCTAATTCAGACGTCATAGCTCGGCTCGCGCTTCGCGAAAAACCAACGGTCACTTCATAGTTTGACAGGATTCGGTTAACGCGTCGGTTAGTTTGACTACATCGTGGCCACACGGTCCGTGTAGGCTTTCGGTTGTTTCTGCGAAGGAAAACGTCTGTTTCGGCTGTTGTTTTTGTGGGTGAACATCGGCGATATTTATCACTGACTCCCATTTCAGCAGGCGTTTCGTGTCACCTGAGAGTCTCTTGTATTGTGTGATACGGTTTTTTAGTAGCTCCAGCTAGAACGAGCGAGTGGGTAGGTCGAAGAAACAAACATTTTGCTCTGTTTTTAGGATGCTCTGTCTTGATATTAAGCTTGCTGTGGATACGTGACATCGACTGGTCATCGACTGCTTTTCTGCATCATCCTCCTTTGTGTATTTACGAGCTCCGGGCTGCGGAGCTCCGGCAGACTGACCTGGAGACCGCGAGTGTGCTGAGCTCCAGTCTACAGAGGAGAGAGACGATGCTTATTTCCTCGTCTCCGTTTATCATTGCGCCGCTAACCCCATTCAAAAGAACGAGGGCTGAAGAAAAACACGGGCTCCCACTCCCACTGATCCTGCGTTTTCAATAATTGAGATGCCTGAAGATGAAAAATGTCTGCACTAAAATGATCGGTTCTATCTTTAGCTGGAGCTATAATCACGGGTATAACACATCATAAACTTTCCAATCATCAGACTTTCGCTAAAGGCCTATACGGCTCGGTTATGTTAGACGGGTACTTTAAGTGCATCGACATCAGTTGAATCTCATTTGAAGTCAGAAAGATAAGCAGTTCGCATTTAAGACAGCTGTCACCTGTATCGACAACGTGGAGGTGCTGCGCTCACCTGCATTCGAAATGATGCGAAACAAGAGTTGATGCGATGTTTGTGTTGTTTGCGTTTGAGACTTCGGTAATTAGATTGGGTTAATTGTGATGGTAATGCATGCAGTTTGGTTTTCTAAAGTAATATCTGCTCTTCTTAATCATGCCATTCTTTCAAAATTAAGAACATTACCTCGAGAGACACGGGTGTGATTTCGTCTCGAATGCACCAATGTGCAACTTCAATTCGAATTCAGATGATTCGGTTTGATTTTGTATTTAGGGTTTCCACCGACATGAAAATTCAGAAAATGCCAAGGAATAGTAATTGATGTTTCCGGCTATATGGGAAAGTCATTAAAATCTGTGAAAGTCATACGGACAGTAAGTTTAAAATTGAATATTACATTGCCTATAGTAAAACCAGAATCACAGTCATTGTACAAAAATAATTATGATCATTTCAATCTATTAATTTGAAAAGCTATTATCTGACATAGAAATGGAAATCTACCACCACAATCTTTATTTAAATCCTTATTCAGCACGACTGTAAAGGTCATGGAAATTAATTTGTCAAAAATCGTGGAAACCCTGTATATTGATTTGATCTGTTGGTCTCTGGTAGGAGTTTTGCAAGGCCGGGCACACAGCGCTTACTGGAATTAGATTAAATCACAGCTTGACCACCTCATTATAAGCAAACATTTTAGTAATGCACACTCTGTGACTGTGGACATGAGATGCTATGCCTTTATCTAATGTCAGTAAAGAGTAAAGCGCCTATGTTAGACCCAGCATCACGTTAATGGTTGCTCTGTTTTTTCCTCTTCTGTTCATGATGTCTTGATCTACTGCAGTTTGTCCCACTGAGGTAATGAGGCAGTAAAAAACAGCATCAACTTTTGCATGACCTTGCATCCTCTATTCTCAACCCTTGGCATTTGTGGCCTCTCATGCACTCGACCATTCCCCTCCTTTGCTCTGTGCAAGGTTTAGGGATCTGATCAGTACTGGGTGCTCTGCTTCTTTAATAAGGGTACATTACAGTATGCAAACTTTGACAATCCCAGAGTGACACAGAGTTTGGGTTCAGAGGATGTTGCAGTGAAAACTGTCCCTTCAGCTGGGGAAGCTGAGGTTTTTGTTAGTTTTTTTTTTGTGTGTGTTTCTAGGCACTCGCTTGCGTACTTGAAATTGACTTTTGAACTCAGAGAGAGTCACAGGTTAAACTCAGTATTTTGACATTTTAGTCTCCTTCAGCAGAAGATGACAGCATGCTTTTGCAAACATATAATTAAAAATGTAAATCGCTGAAATAAAGAGCATGAGATCAATGTATTCATTTAAAATCTGTTATTTAAATCTGAACACTGTAAGTGTATTCCTACTTGAGCTGTGGTTTGAAGGAAATTGTGACATCTTGACTAAGGAAACCTCTGTTACTCACAGGAAGTTTCCAGCCTGTCTCATATCACTGACTTTAGCAAGAGAAGTGATGTTGTGGCCTCATGGTTAGAGTGTCAATTTTGTCAGATTACAAGGATAGAGACATAAAACATGGAAATGTTCTTATCAATCTTAATTAAAGCTCATCCATGCTGTCTTTTGTTGAAATTGTTTGTTAATTTTTGTCATTTCTGACAAATGGGAAGGATTTTTGAAAATCCTAACTTGGTGACTAGAGATATTTCATATCATTCAAAATAATTTTGAAAGCTCTTGTGCATGATACCAGTAGTTCTGCACTACTAATAAGGTTTATCAGTTGTAAAAATGTCAGGTGTCTTTGCAGCGTGTAAGGTAGACAGCAATCTATTTTGTACATTTGATTTAGTTGATGAGGTATTGAGTTGACCTTGACTGAACTACACAACAACACAAGTGCAAACAATGAAAAATCAACATAATGGCTTATACATCATGGTATATGCTGTTATGTTAAATGAAAGATTTAAAGCTTTGAATATTCAAAATTATTATGTTAAAAAAATTTTTATTTATGATTCTGTATGCTCAATTAGTGCAATTTTTAAGTTGACCATTATCTATTTCTGCTACAGATCTGTACACTGCC
The DNA here is from genome assembly GCA_034779775.1 of Enteromius afrohamiltoni. NCBI lineage: Eukaryota > Metazoa > Chordata > Actinopteri > Cypriniformes > Cyprinidae > Enteromius > Enteromius afrohamiltoni. The sequence goes on along the minus strand of JAUYWG010000455.1, from coordinate 3,163 downwards.
CAGAGGAAAATCCCATATAAAGTCCACACACACTGAGTAATGTGTTGAGAAAACGCCTATGCAGGTAACATTCATTGTTCCAGTCCCCCCTCTAACTCTTTCTTGGATCTTTTTAGCTTTTGCCCAAAGTCAAACTTAACTCCCTGTTTTTCTGATCAGGTGGATCCCTCACCAATGAATGTAGGGGATGGAGGGACGGTGAGCAGAGAGAGCAGTGCCGCTACCCAGGTATCTGAGAGCATGGTGGGGAATCCACAGCAGACACTGCCTCTTGAACTTAGAGGTGACATACCTCAAAGTCAGCAGAACAAGCTGAGGGCAACCACAGACTGCAAAACGCCCGAAGTCTGCTCAGAAGCCAGCAATTCAAATCATTGTCCCCCAGTTCCCCCCTCCCAACCTCACAGCAATGTGTTCGGCACTGATCCCATGAGCACACCGTTGCCTGATCGGACTGAAGTTTCCAAAAGCAAGATTGACGGTGCTGGCATCTACTCCACTCACCAGTGGCCTTGTGGTAAAAAGGTCACTGCAGAGGATCCTTTGAACTCTGTTCACTCTAGTATAAACCTAAACAAGAAGACTAACACACCAGCACCAACCCAGCCTGTGATAAGCGTTCCTTTGGGGTTCCAGTGCTCTACACTGTTTAAACCTGGCCAGCCTGTTGCTTTCCTTCCCCCTTCCAATTTTTCTTCTCCTCTCTGTAAGATCACATTGCCACCAGGGTTAGGTCAGATTGCAGCACTGAGAGAAGCCACTGCTAGCCAGTTTCAAAAGGACTGTACAGCACAAAGCTCTTGTTCGAGTGCTACGCCTATGCTGAAAACATACCCTTATCACTTTTCTGTGGGGAGAGGACCTGGTGCTGAGAAGAAGCCTCAGTCTTCAGGATCCAAAGTCAGGTGTGACTCTTTGTCCAAGGGCTTTCAAAGTGGAGCTGAGCATAAAGCCACAATGTCTTCTGTAGCAGCCCCAGCTCTAGCCCTTCCAGTACAGCAAGCCACGCAGGGCTCAGCTCCACCAACCCGTTACACTATCTCTCCCACTGCTGCCATCTGCTGCAGCCCGGCTCTGGCGAATATCACCACTCAAAGTCGGCTGCTTAGTCTTGTAGAAAAAGGTTCGACGTACAGGGGTACTGAAAAAACCTCGTTGGCGTATCTGAAACCAAAAACTCTGTCCACTCCAGAGGAGCACAATGTTTCCTGCCCTGTTGAGTCAAGGGACGTGCCCCTTGATCTGTCTGCAAAGTCCAAGCGACAGAAAAACATTAAAGATGCTCAGAACAGCCTATTAGGGGCCACAGAACATCAGTCTCATCAGAAAAATGTTGCTGGTCCGAAAAAGGTTCATTCTGCTTCCTTTGGATCATCCAGTACATATGACACCCAAAGAAATGGTGCAACTCAGAAATCATCTTCAAAACTAACCAATCATCATGCTTTAGAACCCAACGCATCCTGGGCCAAAAGCTCATCTCCTGGTTCCTTGAATAATCTCCCTGGTACATATGTAGGAGTGGCAAGTCCCATTCTAGCATCTACTTTACGTAGCAAAGATGGAAAAAGTGCTGCTTTTGTTGAAGATCTTCAGACATTTGCCAAACAGGAAACCATCTCCATTATTGACCAAGGAGAGCAGCCGGTCTGTAGAGAGAGGAAGGCACCATTTGCTGTTAAAGGTGCCCAGCATAATAAAAGTGGAAAGCTCCCGACAGGTACTCAACAAGGTTTTTTATCCACCCAATTATGTACTACAGCAAATTCACAGCCCCACCAGAAATCTGTTGGTGGAAAGGGTCTGTTTACACCTCCAGTTAAATCCTTGTGGCAGCCACCTTGTGTTCTTTCCCAAGGAACATCCCTGCAGAAGAGACCAAGTCTGACTCAAGCCCCAAAGACAAAGAGCACCCTCAGTTGTGAGAGAACTCTGTTCCATAACTCTCACTTAAGCCCAACTAAAGTAGAGGATGAAAAGTGGGAGAAGGCCAAATCCCCCCTGTCTAACCTGGAGTCAATAGTGAAACAGAAAACTCTTGAGACCAGTGCGCTTACTGGTGAGAACTACTGTAATCTGTCTACTGTGGGATCCAAGCGGCCTGATGTAGCTAGCGTGCAGAACAGGTGTCAGGAGTCCACGCTGCAGCAGACCCTTACCGCTGGTTCTCCCCCATTTAGGGCCATAGAAGTACAGGTCATCAAGTCAGACAGAACCTCTCCACAAACGGATGCCATAGCAGCTCTAAGCAGACCGGAGATCACAACTGTTCCTGTGCCCAAGGATAAGGGACGGGAGAAACAGGCAAAACAGACAGAAAACCAATCATCCGATGGTAGACAAAAAATAAAATCTACCCCAAGTAAAAGGAGTGCTCCCAATGTTAAAGGAGAATGGAAGGAAAGGAAATTGGCTCAACAGGTAGAGGATGAAACAGTAAAAGAGGAGAAGGCATCAGAGAGGAAGCTTTCTTCTCATGTGAAGGTAGAAGGAATAGCCATATCTCTCCTTCAGAGCCAGACCGCAGAAGCAGACGGAGAGGCAAAAATGAATGGAGCCAAAGAGGAGATACCTTCCAAAGGAAAAGTATCCGCCACCAAACAGAAAAACCTGAAAAGGCTTGCCAAGGAGAAGACACCTTCTGAAGTGCAAAAAAAGACTGTAACTAAGAAGCAAAAAGATAAAGACAGTCTATCAATCAAGCAGGGCCCCTCCCATAAAAAGGTAAGCTTTGTTTAACATTTAGTGGTTCATCTGTACTATGGTCTTTGTAATAAATCGGCATTAATAGTACAAACCATGACTGATTTTAAATCATTTTTGTTTATTCAGTCTAAGGGTGGTAGTATAACCAAAATCTGGTATCACAGAGTGATTTTGATGTCACAATGAAATGTATGGCAATATAGTATTTTGTGCAGGAAAAATAAAGGTTTAAAACTATGTTATAATGTTTGAACAATTTAGTCAATTGAATGCTTGAAAGATTTATTTAATTTGGTTATTTTTTGTTTGGTACTTGAGAGAATGTGCAAATGGTAAACAGATTCACATATTATAGTGTGATTGAGTTCTGATTGTTTGAGCCGTCTTCAAGCTTGAGCCATACCTAATGTCATGATAACTGTGTATATATATATATATATATATATATATATATACA
>JAUYWG010000454.1:0-15167 GCA_034779775.1 Enteromius afrohamiltoni | reverse complement strand
AAAAAAAATATATATATATATATATATATATATATATATTCAAATATATAAATTCCAGTGCCAATAAATGAAGGAAAGATTGAATTTTAAAAAAAGTAGTTTTTTGTTTGCAATCAGTAACTACTGATTGTTTTTCCATACTAAATAAAAATAAAATATTTACATTTTTAAAAAAAAGCCATAATTAAATATTTTGTTAAAAATGTTATTTAAAAAAAATTACTTTTTAAAAAAATTAAATACTACTCATGTAATTATTGAATAATATAAAAAGAACAGTTTGCCGATTTAGTACTATTTCCTGTCACCTCATAATTCATAACATTCTCTCATGAATATCATTTCATAAGTGTGTGTCTTTGCCACTAGATGTCAGCAGAGGACAGGAAACCAAGCACAGTGCTTCCATGATACTTAATACGACCATTCAGATATTTGTGTCATTGGTCTAATGTGGCGTCTTTTTATTTTCCATCTTGTAAGAGAACAGGAAGAGGGAAGGGGTTTATTTTAATTTTATGATTTCTCGACACATCATCACTTTTTTTGCCCTGTAAAAAGCCAATAATCATACAACATCCGCCATCATCTCCAATGTAGATGTCTACGCATTTTTGCGACCCATCGTTTTTTTTCCCCCTCTTTATAACCTTTCTGTCCACGCTCCCCGTGACCAAATTGTTGAACTGTTTTTGTCGATATTTCCAGATTTGTTCTTCTGTTTCCAACCTTTCTTCAACTAAAAGGGCTTTCCAGCTTCTCCTCAATTAGACGAGCCCTTGGTGGTGGTGGTACGACAGCAATGCATTATGGGAGGGGGTCCTCAGTGAGGAGGAGCAAACAAGCGCTGCTTTATTCCCCCTAATAGCCCGCATTGCATCGTGGGTATCACCATGGCTTTCTTGGACACTTGCCCCTTGGCAGCCATGGTTGAGTTTAAAGGACATTTGGTTGGACAGAAAAAGACAGATTTCGAACTTGCGTTACACATGAACACACTGAACTGAATCCTAATCAGTCATTTTATCACTAAATGTTCACCAACCCCTGGACCATAGCCATCAACAACGCCCCAAAATCGCTTCGTAAATCAAACGGACAGAACTTAATTCCGAACACTTTGCCAAGATATTCTCTTGTTTCTCCTATTTATTGTCTTTCTTTTGAGTTCTGTGTCTGATGGGTTAGTTTAGCTTGTCAGACTTCACACCGAACGCCACGAACCGCTTCCAGCGCCTCTGTTTCATCTTTATTAACAAGACCGCGGCTTTGTGAACCACGTCATACTGGAATGTGATGCTAGTCGAGGTCCCGATGCTGCACGGTCGGCATAGCGCCGGATCCCTCAGCGATAAAAAGAGATGTGAATCCGGACGACATAGCCGACCACCATTCAACTGTGAAACTAACATGATGTCACATGACGCCCTGAGACGTCACGTTGCGTTGTGATGCGTTTATAAAGCCGCTCGTTTAGTTGATACAGGTGACGCGGGAGCGCGCGGATGCGATTTCCTCGCTCGCTGTGAAGTCTGAACCGTATGAAGGCCTTCATAGACATAGACGGAAATGCACCGACTTGTATGAATGTAGTATCTATTTGTGACCCAGAGCCATTTTTTTAATTTTGGTTGTTTTTGCTTATTCATTTTTTTGATTTCATGACGATGTGCTAAGATGAACTGTTCCATGCGTTGCATACTGTTTCGTTTTTTTATATCATTCAATAATGGACAACTATAGACTGCCGTATATCTTGTATTGAATTTGATTTCCAATGGTATTCTATAGAAAGTATATTCTATACATATATGAGATATATGAAACAGCGCCTCTTTAGTCGAACTCTCTCTTTTGGGAACTGCAATGTGTGGCTCTGCCTGTTGACTATTTCCACGTAAACCTGTGACTTGATTTGTATGGTGTCTGTATATATCCAAACGAAAAAATAAACTGTTGAAAAATACACTTTAGCCTAGTTTATTTGAGTCGATCATCAAACTTTATCTCTCTCCATTTGCGAATGAGCGCCATAATGTTGTCTGTCAGGTGTGAGTGAGCATTCATGTTGCATTGTGGGTCATTTTGTATGAGAGGATTAACCTTTGTTCTTCTCCTAATGTGTTCCCAGCTGAATCCAGAACTGATATGATGTATAAACTAACCTTTCTTTCTCTTGATTTTGCTTCGTTTTGAAATGTTTGTGAATCTAACCCTAATTCCGATTATTTTGATTCTCGCCTGTCCTGTTTCTCAGATGTTTTAGCAGGTGGAAGCTGTCAGAAACCGACGCACCGTATTAACTCCCTCTCTTTTTCCCTCCTCTGCTAACCTTTTGTATATGAAGCTGCATTTAATGTTCTTGTATTGTTTGAATCTGATGCGTCTGTGGTTGGTAAAGCCACAGGGAGGCGCCAAAGATCATAAAAGAGCTCTTGGGGGGTGTAGTTCTGACTTCCTGTGTTTCGTTATTGGTCCAACTTGATATTTTCCGTTGTCGTTTCGTTCTGTGTGTCTGTCCTGGTCTGTGTAAATATATATCTATATATACTGCACGTTCAATGTGCTGCTGTATGTTTGCACCGTTCTGCTTGCGCGTTTATTTGAGCCTCTTTCTTGCGATTTTATGTTGTCCCCCACCACACACACCAACACTCACTTCACACACACACACACTAGAGTTAAGGCACAGCTCACACACACACACACACCCTCCCCACCTCCATGTGTATTCCCAGTTTGTTCTTTGCACTGACATCTTGTCTTGTTTCTTTACAGTCACGGAAAGCCAGTGATCAGACAAAGAGCATTGAGAATAAAACTGACAGTATAGGGAGTGGAAGGGCCATACCCATCAAACAGGTATGTCACCGCATCCGTACGCTCATTATATGAGGTAAGTACACTGTTACAGGGTAGGGTTATGAGTACCAATCAGATGTCAATAATAAGGGTTTTTGTGTGCGTGTGTGTGTGTGTCAGCACTAAAAGTGCATACAAACTTTTTAGATGGTTTCAGGCTTTCTCAGTCAGTTTCTTTGTGCGACCAACAGATGTCAGTGTAACACAGTTTAACTTTTTGGTTTGCTTATTGTATCTAGCCCATTGTCATATTGGTGGTAGTTGATATGCAGATTGCAGAATTATATGTTTTAATTTTTTATGTGATATGCACATCGCAATAATTTGGTAATCAACAACATACTCTCTGGTCTTCTCATGATGTGTTTGAATGACCATAAACTTACATTTTATGAAATATTCTTTTTGAATCTTTAAAAATTTTTATATTGCATGTTCGTATATATATATATATATATATATATATAGTTTAATAAAAAAATGTATTTAAATAATTGTTTTTTCGGTAACATTTTGCCTTGACAATAAAATATGTGTTTGGTGCATGTGCATTTGGGTATCCATTAATTAAATATATATACACACATCATTTATGAAACGGTGTCCTTTTAAAATTCTCCGTAATTTATTTTTGCTGCTTTTTTTTTTTATTTCATTGACTGTGTTTTTTTTATTATTGTTATTGTTATTTAATTATTTGTATAATGTACAGAAACTTTTGGCCACCTTTAACATTCGTCAGAAACAAATTTTTAATATTCTTTACATTCTACATTAGCCAATTTTTTTTTTTTATGTATGGGTTTGAACGGAAATTGAATTCTGTTTAGCGAAATACTCTGCCATCAGAAAGAGCTAATGTGGTTTTGAAAGGATTCGTCGTGGTAATTAGCGGCAGCTCTTGCCGGAGTAGCTGTCAAATATTGATTTTTCTTTAGTAGACTTGTTCATTCATTTGTTCTTTTTTGAGCCACTGATTCAATTTTCAAATTAACCCTAGCCTTAACCTTTAACCCCTGCCAGAGATTAGCATTGTCACACTGAACAGACATCATCCCTGTGACAAGTGTCACATGCAACCTCTGACTCGAAGCAAATCTGCTCGCTCACAGTAGTTTACATACGTTTAAAATTCTTTTATTTGTAAACTATTTCTAAACTCTTTTTGTTTTTGTTTTTTTAAAGTAGTTTTCAATTATATTTAGAAATACTTTCCAAAAAATAGTTTCCAAAGGCAGTTTAGAAATCACTATGGAAGTAGTTTATGAAAGTAAATTAGAAATAGTTTAAATGTAGTAGTTTAGAAGCAGTTTCCACACAGTTTATTCAAATAAAGTAGTTTTATTTCTTTTAATAATTGTCTCTCTCTTTTTTTGCCCCATTTTGCCTTGACAAGGAAATTTGTGTTCGATTTGAGTATCCGTGATTTTTTTAAATATTTTTTTATTATAATTTATGAAACTACATTTAAAATGCCCTGTAATTTATTTTTGCTTCTTACAAAGGCAGTTTAGAAATTGTTCCCAAATAGTAATTTATAAACATGATCGTTTAGAAATAGTTTATAACACCAGTTTAGTAGTTTTCAGGTAAAAATAAAAATAAAACTGTTCAGAATCAGTTCTGGAATATTCTCAGATGATTTCAGTACTCATTTACAGAACTAGTTTAGAAATATTTGACAAAAACTCATTTCATAGTAGTATAGAAATAGTTTACAAACAAAATTTGAATAGAAGTTACAAACGTAGTTCAGATACAGCTTCCAAATAAGGTAGCTTAAACAAAATGATTAGCAAAAGTTGTTTAGAAATCAGTTCCGAATAATTATATACAGTATAAATAAAGTAGTTCAGAAAAAGTAGTTTCCAAATATTTTACAAATAGAAGGTTACATAGAAAGCAGTTTCGAAACAGCTTGCAAAAAGAGTGGAATTTGTAAATTAATGCAATTCTGAGTGGAATTCCCAGCAGAAACAAACAATAAACTGTGTAGAAAGTTACTGCGCTTTACATGAGCCACTTTTATTATAAACTGAATACCTGAGAACTAAATGAAAGCAGTGTTTTATTTATTTATTTTTATCTTTACTATAAAGCATATAAGCACCCTAGTGAAAAATAAAAATACTTAAATGTGTTTGAATTACGTTTATTTCAAGCATTTTCTTACATATGTACTTCATAAAATCCTATGCAATTGTACTTTTAGTGTGCTGAACTGGTATACTTAATGCACTTTAATTGCGCCAATTAAAGACATACCTAGGAACTATTGCTAATATACTTTAGGTACACTTGAAATATTTTGCCTTTAAAGGGCAATACTACACAGTACTCATTAAAAGTGACATAAACACGCATTTTGGCCTTATTAATAAGAAATATACATTGTGCTCAAGTTATACTCCAAATAAAGTTTAATTACAATTTTTATATCAGTATATAAAAAAAATGTCTGTCAGTAAATATGTTAATAGATTTGAACTATACTTGGTTAGAAATAAACATATTTTAAATATATAACAGTCGGGTGTGTTTGAATCACAGCATTAAGATGTCCTTCTCACACGTCTATATCCTCTCAGTCAACCTCTTTTACTTTACATCCATTGTACGTCAATTACACTCCAGCTTTAAAGATTATCCCTTTAAGAGCCGTCATTGTAATCTGTTTGTCTGTAGTGGAGAGTCACAGAGAGAGTAAAGGAGAGGGGGGACGCCGGCCATGCTGGGATACCTTTGAATGGAGCTGATTGCCCGGCCAGTCAAATGCACAGTCAGGAAGATCAAAGTGCCATGGGAGCATAATTACCTCCCGCTGGGCAAATTACACACTGTGGACCCCCCCACGCACCCCTCCCGATCAGTAAAAATGGTAAATAAGGACAACAATAGCCGTGATAGCTCAGGGGTGACACAGAGTGACTGTCAACACAAGGCTTTTGTGTTTAATCCCAGTAAGTTCCTCTTTTCTTTCCCCCTCCGCTGACCGAGAGGCCTTGCTGCAGATAGACGAGTCTGTTTGAGCCGCAGGAGCTCTGTGTGTTTAGGAGATAGAGGGCAGACAGGTGCGTGGACAGTCGTGTGTTTATGTTGGCTAAAGGGAATGTAGGTCTTGGTAAAAAGGAGTCTAATTAATGTAATTGCTTTGTAAAAAAATATTATGTATATTCTCATATTTCACATTCTCCCCTATTTTACTTTATTTATTTACTTATTTATTTTATATTTTGTGTTTTTTTGTTTTTTTTTAACTTTAGATTTAAGTAGTAAATAGTGCCCTATTGCTTTTAATATACATTTATTTTATTTAGTTATTCCCAATATTCCCACTTATGTGTTTCTCACTGTGATGTCTAATGCCATTTTTGACTAATTACTGTAATTTAATTTATTTACATATGTTTTATGATTTTATACTCATTTACTGTAATGCTATTTATTTACATCAAAATCTATTATTTTTATCTCTCGATTTATTCCAATGCGATTTATTTAAATAGTTTTTTTACATGCATATTTATTTAAATCAAGTTTTCTATTTTTCATACTGGTTTTTAACTATAATATAGTTTATTTATTTTTCTCTAGACAATACAACAAACACTCAAGTCCAGAGAGGAATATCAAATATTATTATAAAATAATCTCGATAAAGTTTTACATTTATTAAACTGTAATTAAAAAAAAGTTTATTTCTTGAAATGTACTGTAATGCTATTTATTTACATCAAAATTTATTTTTACACTCAGTTCACTGTAATGCAATTTATTTACATAAAGTATTTACATAAATATTTAAATCAAATTTTCTATATTCTGTACTGGCTTTTCTGTAATGCAGTTTATTTACTTTTTAAATATATACTCAAAATTGACTATAGTGCCATTTACCCACTCTTTTTTATTTTTTATACTTAACACAACTTGAAAAAAAAAAAAAAAAAAATATATATATATATATATATATATATATATTTAATAATTATTTTAAAGTATACATTATTAAATTATTAATATTTTCTGTTTATTTACATCAATATTTCTATTATTTTACACTCAATTTAATTTATTTACTAATCTTAAGGCAATACAACAAACACTACCATGATTTCTAATTATTTTGGAGTATACAATTATTAAACTAAAAAATACCGTTTTTTTAATGTCAATTTATATCTCTGAAAAAAATTCAGCTCTAATTAAATAAAAAATGCTTTACAGTAATCAAAAAAAAGGAACTGCTATAAAGCTGCAGTAAACTGATGACATTAGACTTTATTTAGATTCAAGATACTTCAATCATCTTCAAATAATAGATTTAGATCATCAATAAATGATATTTCATGTTAACCTGGTACTTTTTAGAATAGGCTGAATGTGTTTTAATGATTTCAGAAGTAATGTGTAATATCTGAATTATTAAGTATGTCGAGGTCATTTATCAAGTTCCACTCTGTACAGATCACTTTGCTAGACGTTCATATTTCTCTGCTTTAGCATTGATCTGTTTCAGCACTGTGGGGTGTGATTTCTCCAATTATGTTTATGCATCCATGACTGTTCTGTGACGGTCATGTACAAAACCAGAAGAGGTCAAACCAATAGCACTTCTGTAGGAACACAGGCAGTATTGAACGAATAATGAAAGACCAGTTCAGCTGACAGATGGCTGCCGCTTCACAAATGACAATTCTAGAATAATGTTCATGATATATTGTGAACATCAAAAACAGGAAAGAGTATGAATGTGACCAAAGCACTCAAACAGCATCTCTCCTTCCAGTGTTTTTCTAGGATTATTCAGTCAGAGCTGGAGAAGTTACTGTGTACAGTACATGGGAAGATGGCTGCGTTTGCTTACTTTATTTTTTATCTATCACTTACTGTCATTTTTTAATTTAATTGGTTTTGTAGATACCTGTTTGAGCTGAAATAAAGTCATATAAAATAAAATAATAGACACTAGGTCAAATTTGTGTTTTATTTTATTTTCTGTGAATTTGGCAGAGTACTGTTTGAGCTCCTTTTCTTTGCTACTTTATTTTACGCATTTTCCAAACAGATTTTTGACTTTCATATATTTATTTAATAAGTCATTATTTTATACATTTTAAGTCTCATTTTTGGCAGATTACTATTTTAGCTTGTTTTTTTTTTTGTTGTTTTTTTTTATTGACTCTTTGAGCTACTGTCATATCAAATTATATACAACAAGTCCATTTTAACATATATCTTTTAATTTTATATATTTTATACCTCAAGTTTTTTTTTATGTTTTTTTACACTTTTTCTTTTCTGTTTTCTTTTATTTTATTGTATTTACTCTTTTAATAAAACATAAAAAAGTCAGCTGTTTGTTGCATATTTATTAGTTTATTTTATTTTATATAATGTTTGGTTTGACAAGAATATAAAAAAAATTATATGTAACAAGTAAGCTATTGTTTGCGTATTTTGTTTAATTTAATATTTTAATTTATGCTCTATCTATTTTACCGTTCAGGTCTCTTTTTTTTAGTTTGTGTTTGTTTTTTTATTATTATTAATATTTTTTTTTTATTTAATGTTAAGTTATATGTAACAAGTCAGCTGTTATTTGTATATTTGTTTTTTATTTTATTTTATTTAATATTTGTACCTACATGAAAATAATATAAAATTATATGTAACAAGTCAGCTGTTGTTTAAATATTTTTTATTTTATTTTATTCTAAGTAATGGTTAAAGTCCTTTTCACAGGCTCTAAGTGCCAGTAGGTTTTCAGTAGTATTTTTTAGGGTGGTTGAGTAGATGGAGAGAAGAGAATATGCATGCAGGGATCAGATCAAGGAGAGGAGAGGATTAGGACTTGATTGTCGGGTAAACACCATGATACCCAGTTGACCCCGGGTCAGCACCTGATGTTTAGCAAGTAGTGTATTCTTCACGTGGATTAGTCGGGGCTGGCCGGTTAACACATCAGAGCCCTCCTACTCTCTCACTCCCTACAGGAAGTGGTAAAGAGCACAGGAATCTTCCCTAATCCCCTAATTAAGCCAAAACAGGCCACCCAAACCCCCCTTTGCTCTCTGTGCACTTCCAGTCCTGGCCGGGGAGTGTTTGTCCTGGCTGGACTTTAGGGGATAAGTGCTCAGTGAGTGTTTTTTTAAAAGAACAGCGGGAGATTGATGGTGAGGCCTTGAGCAGGGGCCGGCATGGAGGCCGGGAGCTTTTGAAGAGCTGGGGATCACAGGCTCTAATCCTTGTGCTCTCAGAGGTCTGAGAGAGTTCGCCGGCGCAACGGGCGAAAGAGTACACACTGAGTCCCAGCACAAATTGGATTTGGCCTCTGCTCTTCCCCCACAGCACTGATGTGAGGCCCTCAGATTGGAGCCAGGGCCCAATTCAAACTTATTCATCAATGACAAAGTTGTTCTGGACTTGGAATGTTTTCTTTAACTTGCTTACCGCTAATGTTAGAGATATGAGCGTGGAATAATATTGGCACAAAGTTTTATATTATTTTCCCCACCTCTCTCAAATGAAATTATTTTGCTTAGAATTATCATACACTTCAATAGATCTATATGGATTTTTTTATTTAAGATTTTTCTATTATGTAAATTATTTTAAATGTTAATAACTTGACATGTCTATCAGTTGCAGCTCATTATGGCATGAAGACACTGAATGAAAAAAAAAATACTGTATATACACGTACATGCATACAGTTTAAGCCAAAAGTTTATATATATATTTTAGGAAAAATCATGCATCAAGAATCAAAGGTGAAAACTTTTTTAAAATGTGAAGATCAGGGTAAATTTGACTTATTTTGTTTTCTGGGAATCATGTATGTTCAATAGCTTCTGAAGGGCCTTGCTAAATGAAAAAATGCGATATTTAACACATCCTCATTCTGTTCAAAAGTTCTTAATGCATGCTCTTTTCTTCTGGAGCATCAGTGAGTGTTTGAACCTTCTGTAATAGTTGTGTATGAGTTCCTCAGTCGTCCTCGGGGCGAAAAGATGGATCTCACAATCATACAGTCACTGTTGGAAAGGGTTCAAATAAACAAAAATGCTGGAAACCCAAAGAATTTGTGTGAGCTGAGGGAGATTTCTGAAGAACAGCAGGCAGTTTAACTGTTCAGGATGAGCAAGGGACTCATGAACAACTATCCCTAAACAAAAACACAGCTGTGGATTATTCAGGTAACAACCACAGCCTTAAGAATCAAGAAATAAATTCAGCTATTATTTTCTCTTGTAGACTGTATGTAAACATCTTTTCCAAACATGCATTTTGTATGATACCTCTTAGTATGTTAAAATGGAGATTTTGCAGGTCCTGCAAGGTGTATGTAAACTTTTGACTTGAAATGTATGATTATGCATGATTTCAAAACTAGAAATAAAAAGGGAAAAGTAATGTTTAAATTCAATTTAAATCAAAGCACAATTAGTGGCAACAATTTGCATGAACAAACATGAGCAAAACAAGCTAAAAATAAAACAAAACGTTGGTTTGACAGCAAATGTTTGGTGTGAGGAGTTCCACAGGGATGCATTGTTTATTAACAGTGTGGAAATTGACTGTGAAAAACTACACTCTGTGTAAACGGGTCTTAAATGTTTGCAAATGAGTGTGTGTGTGTGACTCAGGTGTGAATGAGCCCATGAAGCTTCACAGTGCTGTACTTTATGACATCTGATCCTTCTTTATACCAATCCTGAAAATGAGTTATTAAAATGAGCCAGCTGGGTAGTATTCAGAGTGTTGTGAATATTTTCTTATTTGAAAGTCTCCTCGTAACTGATTGTTTTTTGTCTTGAACAGGGGATTTTATTAAAAAGAAGTGGGAAGTCACTTAATAAGGAGTGGAAGAAGAAATACGTCACTTTGTGTGACAACGGTCTGCTCACGTACCACCCCAGTTTACATGTGAGTATTGGTTCTTTCTGATGAGTCAGTAAACTGGATCAAATAAAGTATATTACAATTCTGTCATACTCACTCTCAAGTCGTTCCAGATCTGTCAATTTCTTTGTTCTGCCGAACACAAAGGAGCTGTTTGTAACCTAGTTGTTTTGGGTCACCATTGACTTCCATCATATTTTTTCCTACTATTGAAGTCAATGGTGACCAAAGAAGACTGGTTGCAAATTTTCTTTAAAGTGTCTTCCTTTGTGTTTGGAACTACTTGAGAGTGATTTAAATGGATTTTTATTTTGGGGTGAACTATTCCTTTAACCAAACTTTTCACTCAGAAAATGCTAGTAAATTTTACAAATAATGATCAATAATGAAACGGTAATCTTTACTGTATTTACAGGTTCAAAATGAATTTTTACAGTCTACTGTTAGATGTTGATTCATATTCAAAATATCCAAAAAATGTCTTGAGCTCTCAAAAAAAGTTATACCAGAAAATATTAGAATATACTTAAGTACTGGTGTATTAAAATAGCAAGTAGTACAAGTAGTCAAGTAGGCTTTTATTGACATTTTGACCATATACAGTTTAGTACACGATGAAACGAAACAACGTTCCTCCAGGACCAAGGTGCTACATATGACATAAATTACAACATAAATGAACAGCTAGTTAACTAAGAAGAGACAACCGGATTAACATTATAATTTAACAGAAACTGTCTATCTATTCTATCCAAAGTCCTATACAGAAAAAAAGACATGCAAATGTGCAGACTGAAGTGACAACATCACCGCACCGTATGTTACAGTGCTCTGCGGTGCTGGAGGTAGTGTGATGGGAGAGATGAAACATTTACCTGTAGGTAGCAGCAGAAAAGAGGTTTTTTGTGCAAATAACAAATATAGTGCAAAAAGAGCAGTTCCAGTTGGTATGTTCAGTTGTTAGATGGTTATTGATCTGTGTGTGTGTGTGTATGTGTGTGTGTGTGCGCTTATCAGTTCAGTCCCAACGTTATTAAGGTGAGGGGTTGTGTGTGTGTATACTAGTCCAGTCCTTTTGTGTTGAGGAGACGGATGGCGTGTGAGTGAAAGCTGAAGCTGTTGTCTGAATGTGAGTGCCCGAATGTTTTGGTTTTTGACAGTTTTTATGACTTTTGTTGAATCATGTAGACTAAAAACACGGTTTCACTTTTTCACTTCATTAATAATAATTCTAGATCAAAAGAATGCTAGTTTTGTTCTCAGAATGTCGACATCCTACTTTTTTTACTTGTCCTTTTTATATACAGGTTGTCGATATATGAAGATATGATTCTTCTTGGTTTTTGGTTCTGATGAGGTTAGGCCTATTGTTTGTTTTGGATTTGAAACATGAAAACTTTTTTTTTTCCCTTAAAAGGAATATCCAGAGGATCTCTCTTGGTTAGCCAGGAAAGTTTACTTCATGCCAACAGAACGTTGCCTTTAGGTTTGGAGAATTTTCTTTTGACGCCTGACTTGCTTTGCTGTCAAGTTATCAACAAACCCTTTGATTGGTTTGAACGTTTTTGCATAACAAGCAAACTGTTGACAAATCCGACCTCACATTCCAGTTAAAAACCGTGAAATCGATTACACTATTGATGTGGCACAACATTTTGGGTGGGTTTTAATCTAAATTTTCTTTTGAACGCCTCCCAGTCAGGTTCGGTGCTCTTTCTGAGGTGTTCTCTGGGTCTCCAGACATGAGCCGGACAGGTCAGCTGCTCTCCGGTTGCTTACGGCGCTCGCCGCGGGAAATCCACAGTTGGCTCCGCACGGGACATTCATCTCTGTCAGAACCCCTGTGTCTTCTTAATACCTCTGAAAATCCCCTCTCTCTGCTTCTCCAGCTTTCTCACACGTCCCTTCTCCCCTCATTTGCATACGTCGCACTCACGCCTATCTTTGTTCTCGTGTTTCTCCGACGCCTTTAACACAGGTTCGTAATTAATAAGGGCCTCCTAATTAAGATCCACTGGAGAAGCGGCGTACCTTGACCGTGTGAGACGCGTTACACGAGACACGTTTATCGGCCTCCGCGGACTATGACCGAAATTAATATCTTGGCCAAACTCGCGTCTCTCACATCAGCCAGCCGCGTGTTTATTAGCGATATAATGCGCACCTCATGCCAGCGATGTGTGTAATAGGCATGCGATGCCACGGGCGCCGTAATCGTTAGAGACGTTTGGGTTTGGACACCTGTGGACCACTCGTTTAGCTCAACGAGAAAGACGGGCAGAGATAGAGATTTAATTTTGCGCCGCAGCCAGCCGAGCTATCCCACAATCCCCTTCTGTTAATTCTGTCTGCTACATCAATTAAATTGTTTGTAGAAACTAATTGAATATGGCTTAATCACACATCTTAATAGCTTTCTGCGCCTCAAACTGGCTGTTAATTCCTGCAATAAAATGGAATGAGAGCGCTCACTGGGTAATTAGTACTGAGGCTTTTGAAGAAATTAGTGCTTTATGGGGCGCAATAAAAGTGAAGAGGAGTTGGCGGGAGACTTCGGAGGCCGAAATCTCTGCTCGCCTCTTTTGTGCTGAGCAGGGTGATTTGCACCTTGGCTTAACCCATTTGCGCTTCGCAAACTCCCATGAAAATGGAATAGCCCGATTTAAATGGGAATGAGTCTGCTCGCGGTCATTAATGCTAATTTCGCTAATCTTCGGCAGCATGGAAACAGGTGAAATGCTGGATTTGCGTGGGCCTGGTGTTGCTTTGATTGTCCAATAAGACCTGTCCAAGTTTCTTTGGTAGGTTATAGATGCGCTGTGTTTGTACGTTGTGTGTTCACGTAGAGTTAAGGCTAAGTTGGTGCTGTGTTTTTTGGGTTTTTTTGAGGGAAATGAAAACGAGGAAGTGAATGATAAAAGTGCAGAGGTATACACTGGAAAAGTTGATTTAGAAACTGCTTTTTCTTAGAAATTGCTAGTAGATTTCAAAGATGTTTACAAAAAAGTGTCACATTAGGTAACGCATTGACAGTTCAGAGTTAAACGTGACGTGTTGCGGTAGAAAGTGTTTTAGAAAAGAGTTTTTTTGTCAAATGCAATTAAATAAAATAAAAAATGTAAAGTCAACTGTTAAATGTAGATTCATTTGCAAAATATAAAAAAATAAAAAAGAACTTAAGTTTTGTGTAAAGATTTAAATACGAGAAAATACTTAAATAAAAAATAATAATTATTATTAGAGTTGATAACTAAACAATACTGGACCAAATAATTTTTTATTATAAATTATTGGTTGAGGTACACTGTAAAAATTATTGTTCAGTTAATAAATAATATATATTTTTAAATAAATGTAATTAAAATTTGTATAAATTCTTAATTCAGTGCAATACTTGTAATTTCTTTGTGAAATGTACTAACAATTTCTGAGTGGAATTTTTACACCTGTTGCTTTCATCAAAATGAGACTGAAACAGTCTTGTTTCTACTCATTAAGTTGAACTGAATTGGAATTGAATTGTTTCATTTTGAAACTTTTTGGATGCATACTGGCTGTACAGCCTCATCGTCGTCCAAAGCGTGTCAAACTTGTTTATGTTTTACGTTTTTCCCAGCCTAGATCTAAAACTACACAATATTGTATTTAATTTTTCAGGACTACATGCAAAACGTCCACGGAAAAGAAATCGATTTGCTGCGGACGACGGTGAAGGTGCCTGGGAAGAGACCGCCGAGAGCGGTGGCGACGGTCGCCCCTACAGCCAGCCCCAAAACCAACGGACTGACCAAAGACCGCAGCACTTTACAGCTCGGCATCGGGGCCACAAGTGAGTATGAACCCTGTCACCAGTGTTATGCCTTCAAATGTATGTATGTATTTATTTATTGTTTAGAGATATTATGTGTACAGATTGTAGCAGCATTAAATTTAACATGAAATGTAAAATTTAAAAAAACTCTATGCAAGTCAGCTGAAGGAATTGGTGATTTCAGCTAAAATAGGAAGTCTTTCAGAGGCGAAGCAAGTTATGTTATGCTTTCATAGAAAATTTTGAGTATAGTTCTGTGCAGTAAAAATGATTCACACTACGACAATAAATTGTTTACTACATAAAAAGCAGTATTTTGAACTGCTAAAATTAAAAATAATTCTGGAGTAAAACAAACAATATTATTGATCAAACCTTGGAAACATCAAAACAATAAAATACGGAAAAATTGTAATAACATCAATTAATAATTCGATTTATATAGAGAAAGATTATGTAGAAAAATATTTAAAGTTTGATGCATTTAAATCTTTTAAAAGTTTGTGTTTTTTTGTCGCTAAACTGAAATTTCCATTTTCACCTAAATTAAAAACAATTTTGGAGAAAAATTAAAAATAATATTTATATA
>JAUYWG010000453.1:0-15169 GCA_034779775.1 Enteromius afrohamiltoni | reverse complement strand
AAGAAATGGACAGCACCTGAGTTAAATATATGAGTGTCACAGCAAAGGGTCTGAATACTTAGGACCATGTGATATTTTAGTTTTTTAATAAATCTGCAAAAATGTCATTGCTGTGTGTACATTAATGAGGACAAAAAATGAACGTAAAAGATTTTAGCAAATGGCTGCAATATAACAAAAAGGGAAAAATTTAAGGGGGTTCTTTCTGTACCCACTGTAGTAAAGTGTTACGTTTATGAGTAATGTTTAATTTAATGATATGTATTCAAGTTACTGTCATCTTGGAAAAGTACAGTTGTTTAGAGTTAGTAACCTTGGGGGTGAGACAGGATATAAAAGTGGAGGACTGCCCTCCCTCTTGGTCCCACTCTGCAGTAAACTGTGGTTTCTGTATGACTGTTTGACCTTCTCTGCAAAGAATAAAACCTTTACAAACCTTTATTGAGTTTGTCTCTTACATGGCGAGAGTTGCTTTAAATTATTTTTAACTCTTTGTTTTGATCACATGAATGTAGTATTATTGACAAAGTAATAATATGTATTAATAACTAGTTAACTATCTGGCAAGGTGCCCCTTTAATATTAAGTAAATATGTTTTGTAAGTTGCCCGTTTTAACAGAATGTTCCTTCAAAATTTGCTTTGTATCTTCGTGGTGCATTTAAGAATATTTTTTTATTTAACCAAATTCAAAACGTTCCCATAATGTTTGCAAACTGAACTAATTAAATGTTCGCTTTACGCATTCGTAAAACAAAACAAAACAAACAAACAAACCACAAAGTCCCACTAAAACCGAAGCTGCCGGTCAGCACGAGATTGTGAGCGCTAGTCGTCGCCCCTAACGCGTTAATAACGCGCTGTGCGTCCGTGTTTGTGGAGTCTGTCTCCCTCTATTGCCGAGCGCGTGTTAACGCGTCAGGTCAGCGCACGTGTGTTTCACTCAGCTGGCGTCTCTCCAGCCGCTCGTGCGCGCCGCTCGAGACGCACGCAAAACGGAGCGCGTTTAACGGAATACGGTCGGAACGGCGTCGCGGGATGAGCGTTTCTCCGGAAGAGCGCTGACGGAGCGACGCAGCCCGGTTCCGCTGTGAATCAGGTGAATGAAAATCCGCTGCATGTTCTGACACTAAACAACAGGCTTGAGGTCGTGTGATTTAGTGTTTTTAGACGACACTGTAGCAGTGACGGGATCAGATGTCCAAAAGCCAGTGCACCTGTTGTTTGGGCATGATTCAGTGTTTAGGATCTTCTGATGTGTTGTTGTTGTGTTTTTGCATTTACCTCATGTTTTGGTCATTTATAGTGGATGCATTTTAAGAAACTTTAGAGTGCATATAGACTAGTCTCTGTGAAAATGCGAGATGCTGTCACCTGAGGTCCATCACTTGATGTTTAGCCTCCTGTACTTTACATTTTCAGCGTTCTTCTCACCTACATTGAATGGCCTCAAACCGTTCTGATCGAGTAAAGTATCACATGACGGGTTAATTGCTTTATTTGGGTTAATTAAATGAACTGTGTGTAAAACCTGGTTTAGAGGAATTACAGTCACAGGACAGTCATGTATGCTGTGATTCTATTTGGCTTGCGTCTTTCTTTTCAAGCTAAGGAGGGTTGCAAGTAGCATATTTTTTTAGCAGAATCCGCCAGAAAAAAAAGACCATGTTTCTTGTAAACTTTTTTTTTTTTTTTTTTTGTGGACTATATGTAAATATTTTATTTGTTGAAGCCCATTAAAGTAAGTCCTAAATTGAAATTAAAAAAAAGCTATTTTTGTGGTCATATCTTTTCTTTCTCATGTAAGAATAACGGTTTGTGAAGATTATGAAATAAGACAAAAGCAGAGTGATGCAGTGACGCTCATGTGTGTAAATGATTCATACGTGCAGAGCATTGTAGATGCAGTGTATTTGTGCCTACAGTTTAAACATTTAAGCTGAAGCCTTTAGATCACGAGAAATATTCATTTAATCAACCCTAGTCATGTGAGATTATAGTAAAAAAACAAATGGAATTTTTTCTTAAACGTTGTGTAAGTGCTTCAAATGTTTGATTCGAGTACATGCTTTTGTAATGTCATTTTGAGGTTTGTTATGAATCTAATGAATCAAACTGAATTATTTCGGACAGTTTTTACAATTCTATTTGATCCATTAGATCAAAAACCATTACCTGAGTATCCTCTTTGATGTGAATATGAGTGTGTGTGTGTGTGTGTGGGGGGTTGCACATGACCCATGAACTCCATCCACTTCACAGCTGTTGGGTGTGCAAAGTTTATTTTTAGCTGAACTGACGCCTGTTGTGCGTTTTCCCGGTCTTTAGAGCTGCAGCGAGGAGTTTATTGGTTGATTTGTCTCTTTAAGTGCCGATTGATTGATTGATTGATTATGTTTCCAGCAGCATCAGAGTCAGAAAGATTCAGTCTGAATCAGTTACTTTGTGGTTGCATGATTAATTGAAATAAAATGGATTTGTTTTTAAAAATGAATGCTGCATTTTATATTTAAAAAGTAAAATTATTATTATTATATTGTTGTTAAATTTTTTTTATATTATTTAAACACTGGATTTTTTGCTGTACAGTGAAATATTACAATAGTAAATAAAACAAAATAGTTTTTCTTTAGTAAATTTTATATTTCTGTTGTAGTACTTCTACTAATAATCCAAAAATAAAAATTATTATTATTATTTAATATATTGTGTCATATTCTATTTTATATTACATTAAAATATGACATTATGAAATAATAATTATTTTGATTTTGTAATATCTTTTATTTTATATTAGTGATGATTTATTATTATTATTATTATTTTAACTACTAATTTTTATTTTAAAGGAAGATATAACAATAATAAAAACAATTTCTTATTTTCTGTTTGTAATTTTATATTATTTTTATTGTAGTAGTAATAATTAGTTGTTTTCATTATTATTGGTTTGTTTTGTATATAGGGCTAATCTAAAACATTTAAATCAATTAAACTTTTTTTAATTGCAATCACAGTTATCAGAAAAAAATCTACTTTTTGTATTAAAATACACACACACAAAAAAAACAATAAACTGACTTCATTGTGCAGATAGGCATCATTTTCAGTTTCTCAATTTTTGGACTTCTGCTATTTTAAGGAATAACAGTACATGAAAAATCTACATATTTTGACTTGATTTCTTTTAGTATAAAGTGGCTCATGAATTAAACATGTTTATTACTGAAACCCTTTTGTTTAGGTCTGTCTGTGACTTCATGTCTTTACATCTTCAGCTGTTCAGTAACTCAGAGACTCTGGATTATAATCATCCACCCTTAATATCACTGCTGCATAATGAGCTGCCGTCTGCAGAGAAACACAAACACTGGCGTTTGTCAGGAAACTACAATCCTTTATTTATTCTGTCCTGAGGAGAGGCAGGTTGGCAGCTGTCGTTTGGCAGAGAGTGATGGATTGTAGGTAATTTGACTCTGAAATCTTCATCTGTTCAGTGGGGTCTGATTTTGGATGATGTCATCACTCAAATTGTTTGCCCTCGAGGTTAACAGAAGGAGCCATAACACACACACACACTTTTTTATTTTTTTAAAACGGATGCCAAGTGGGGACCTGAAACACTGAGTGACTTCTGCCTATCCAAGAGGGGACCTTAATAAACTGTAATGCAAATTAAATCAATAATTTGTATAAAATGTGTTTTCTTTACAAAGAAAGTGGCAAGATGAAAAGTACTGATATTTGTTTGTATGTGTAACTTCCACATAGCATCTTTAGCTTATAATAACAATATTAACACTAAAAATTCAAATCCAGATTTTGATCTCACACAAACACACTCACAGACTCGCTCACTCACACACACACACACACACTCTCTCTCACTCACACTCTCACACACACACAGACTCGCTCACTCACACACACACACACACACACACACACACACACAGACTTGCTCACTCACACACACACACACACTCTCTCACTCACACACACACATGTTGGGTTTACATGTTTTATGGGGACTCTCCATAGGTGTAATGGTGTTTCTACTGTACAGACTGTATGTGGTATTGCCCTACACTGACACTACACCTAAACCTACCCCTTACAGGAAACTGTGTGCATTTTTAGATTTTCAAAAAACTTTACTCTGTGTGATTTATAAGCTTGTTTCCTCATGGGGACCTAAGAAATGTCCCCACAAGGTCAAAATTTACTGGTATTCCTATCTTTGTGGGGACAATTGGTCCCCATAAGGTGATAAATACCAGGTGCACACACACACACAGACTTGCTCACTCACACACACACACACACACACATGCACTCTCTCACTCACACACACACATACAGACTCACGCACTCACACAAACACACTCTCACACACTCAGACACACACACTCTCTCTCTCTCTCTCACACACACACACACACACACACACACACACACATGCACTCTCTCACTCACACACACACATACAGACTCACGCACTCACACAAACACACTCTCACACACTCAGACACACACACTCTCTCTCTCTCTCTCACACACACACACACACACACTCACAGACACATTGAATTATAAAACATACTCCAATAATCTGAAAAATCTTTTTTACAGTGTGTTTATGTGCAAAGGTCTCCAAAAGTCTGAGGCTAGTTTTAATTTTATAATAGTGACCAACATGAAAAACTTACTTCATCATAAGGTTTTCACCCTACTTTCAATTGTTTTACGTCAATGAAAGGTCAGAAAACGCCTGAGCACATTGGTAGATATTTGTTCTTGTTTTTAGCATAAACTCTCTTCATTTTGATAAACTTCTTAGAAACAAAACACTACTATCTTAAATAATTTTCCTTCCCAGATAATTTGTGAATGTTTGGATGTTTTCGGTGGAAAAGAAGACTGAGTGGGGTCTGTGTAATGTGTCTTTGTGTCGAGCAGCACAGAGCAGACATTAATCACTCTGTCGGCAGGTGGAGAGAGAGGAAGTGAAGCAGAGAGGATCATGGGAGATGTGTGTTGGAGGACAGCAGCTCGCGCGGCGCTCATTCATCATGCGGTGCGTAGTGGGATATGTGAGGTCAGCGTGTGTTGAGCAGGCCATTACGCGCTCACTTACACATGGAGGGCTGATGTCTCTCTTTCCCTCTGAGAGATTCCCATCAGGAACTGCTGTTTCCTTGTTATCGATGCTAATTATTTAGAATTTTTTTACATTTGTTTAAGGGCCACTCAAAATATTTTGGTAAGCACAGTTCTCTCACCCGTTTTAAAATATTTCCCCTTTAGACAGGATCAGAGATTTCTTTTTTTTTCATTTATTTTGGCTATTACTAATCTACTGAATACTGAGCAGTGTGTGCTGCATAGTGTGCCTACTATTTTTAAAGTCACCAGGATTTGGGTTACACAGTGTGGGGGGATCTAATTTTGAGAATTGTATGTAAACCCATTATAAATGTTATAAATGCATTGCTGAAACATGTTACAAAGACTGAGAACTTTATAATACTTAATGGTGGAGTTTTTCACCATTTTCGTGAGCAGAATTTCTAGAACGGGTCTAAATCGGAAGCTCTTTGTGCCACCTCCGGTGAAACAGTGAGAGTTAGAGAGAGCAGGCACTCATTATGCTTTGAATCGCTCTCGCGGTACTTTGATGTCAAACACTGACCGTTCTGCGCAGTGCTGCTTCACGTCGAACACACACATAATAACTAGAGCGCATAAGCATTAGTGGTTCGTCCGTTCAATCATGAGTTACTGTCATTACCGTTACATACTACAGACACCAGTTTGCCATCAAGCTATGCCTTCGTCACCTTACATGGTTGCTATAATTTACAAAACAACTGAGCTTGGTCTCCTTATTCAAATCAAGCCGCTTGAGGAAGACAGTTGAGAGAGATGGCAGCTTTGCCGTGAGTGGGCGTGGCTTCAGCATAGCGAGTGGAGTCAAGATTTTGATACCTTATTTTATTAACTTTGCGGGGTTTTTTAGCATTCAAATTGGGCTAGGTGGTTAATAACACATTTTTCTGTGGTGTGACAAACTCAGAACACACATTTCATTTTGACTTTACACAGACTTTAAGGTGCACAAAGCATATTTTTTTCCACATACTGAACATTATTGTTTCTCCTCTTAAGCCCCGCCTCCTGAAACGGGTCAATTTGTATAAAGCACATCCTTCTAAAAAAGCAAGAAGTGCTCTGATTGGCCAGCCATCTAGTGCGTTTTGATTGGCCGAATAACACAAGCATGTACCGGGAATGTTACACCTCTTATCACAAAGTGATGGCGTGTCACATTACAAACCAGGCATTTGTTGCATCCAGTGGAGACATAATTACTGATTATTGTGACTTAGTACTGACTTGTTATGCTTAGCATCTGCATTTGTGTGTTGGGTGGTGTTTGAAAATAAACCCACTCTGTGCCATAGAAAAATGGGGGTGTGTTTAAACGAGCTGTTTTAGGGGGGTGTGGACAAGTCATATTATTTTTATAAAGAATATCTCATTTGTTTGAAACTTCAATCTTTGCAACTTTAGGAATCTTATCTATGTGCTAACCGCTCATAACACTCCAAAGAGAAAGGAAAACTTGAAATTGCTTTATACAACCCCTTTTAAAATGAAGGGAAGGGAGGAAAAGAGGGAAAACTCAAACCACCCCCACCACGGTGAAGACATGATCCAGGATCAACATTACTGTCCAAAAATATAAACTTATCCCAATCCTTACCCTTGAACCTACCCCTACCCAAAATATATGCCTATAATCATGATAGCTGATTAACAAGTGTGTAGAAGCACCTAACCATGATTAGAAGCCTAAAACGGTAAAATTATTCCTCAATTCTGATTGGTTGATTTGAATGTTGTTCCAGGATCAGCAAGAGTGTTGGTGAAATCACGCTCACCGTTGTCACACGTCGATTAACCCACAACCCTGAATCCCAGGCGTGCCGAACCATAGGGCCGCTCATTATCATCACTTACTGTAACGCTGTATCGCTGATGTCGTCTAGTCAGCGACATGACAGCCGCATGCAGCGAAAGTCACACCCAACAGGTCAGAGGTCACCAAACATGAAGACCAAGATACTGTGTAGTGCTAGTCACAGAATTCCAGCAGGGATCATGAAGTGTAGTGTGAGTCTGAATGTGTGGTTGTCCCGGTGCCAGAAAACACTGTCGTGTTCGGGATCATGTTACATCATCTGACCAGCTCTCGGCCAATCCGGATGCAGGTCTGGACTCAGATTTAGGTGAGAGGTCACAGGGCACGGCTCAAATCAGAGGCCGGTTATGCGATCACATTACCCACGTGCCCCTGCAACACACATCTCTCTATCTGCTGTATGTTAAAAAGTTAGGACAGTCGGTTCTCCTCGCTGAATCATCTTGATGGGCTCCATTTTTGTATTAGATTTAGGTTTTATTTTTTATTTCGATTTTATTTATTTATACATTTTTTTTACTTAAATTTTACAAAAAAATTTAATAGTAATTTTATTGTTTTTGTCATTTTTGTTTTATATTTTAAAATGCCTTTTATTAGGTTAATAGTTTTATTATTTTAAATTTAAATTTAAATTTATTTGTTTTAGTTAGACTTATTTTACTACTTCAACATACAGTTAGACTGAGAAAATAAGACTTAGCAACTAGCTAAACCTAAGCTGTATTTTATTTATTTATATATATATATATATATATATATATATATATATATGTATGTATGTATGTGTATATATATCTTTTTTTTACCTAGTCAAAATAATCCAACAGCAAATTTAATTGGGATTAATTGGAAACATGATTGGAAAATTGTTTAAAAAGTTACCTCTTATTTAATTTCAGTCAACTTTTATTTCAAGTGACAAATCTTGAAAGCTAGAAATGATTTGCTCTTGGCTGCATTTATTGAGAAACAGTTGAATGGGAAACATGAGAAACCCTTGAAAGTGTTGCAGTGGACAGAGGTTGAGTGGTTGTAGTTGCTCTTTTAGACTTTCATGTATAATGGATCTCGTTAAATAATGAATGACCGATATTGCAACACCTTCTCTCTCCAGCAAGTTCTTTGACCAGCATGCACCGTACTTACCGCCGTTTGTTTGGTTTCTACGTCAGTCCTGTGTTTAGGAAAGATTTGCTCAGTAATGGTTTGAAATGAAAGAGTCTTTTGCTTTTAGGTCATTTCCCATCTCAGTGGTTCCCATCAACACTAAATTGTGGCTACAAAGCTGTTCTACAGCAGAAATGCAGAGAGTTTTTGGCTCTTAACGAGGGAGAAATCAATCACGTACAGTCAACACGTGTAAATATGCGCAGCGTTCGTCTCAGCGGGGCTCATTATCTCATATTAAGCAGCACGTCTCTGCTGAGGTCATTACTGCGCTGTGGCAGGACGATATGAAGTCAGGCCTTGCTATTTTAAACTTCGAAGTTTATAGGATTTTTTTTTTTGGTCATCAAGGCTGTACTTATTTGATCAAAAAATACAGTTAACAAACCAAGAAAATATTATTCATATTTAAACTGTGTTTTCTATGTGAATATATGTTAAAATAGAATTTATTCCTATGATATAAATTTTTTTTTTTTTATTTTAATTTTTTTTTCTATTAATATATATATATATATATATATAATATGAGTTTTTAGAAAGCCTAAAAAGTATTAATTAGAAATTTGCACTTTTTACAATATGCATTGATTTCAAAACAATTTTACAGAAAGGCATGTTTATATATTTATGCAGATTAGCTCCGATATAAACAATCAAGTAGCTAGTTAAGATTTGGTATATAGAATATATTGCTTTACTGGGTGTGCCGTATGTGTACAAATAAAGTTTAGTTTTTTTATGATGAAAATAAAAAAATCAGGTCATGTCATAATTCTGAAAAAATAAGTAATTTGTCTGGTAAGTTATTTTCTGTGTTGACTGACAACCATAGATAGATGTACATTTACTGTATGTTTAATGTATTTGTTCAAAGAAAATGTATTTAACAAGTAATTAAAAATAAGAAATGACAAGGCCATAAGTAAATTGTGCTAATTGGTTATCAGGTGATGTTGATAATGTCAAATAGGTGGTTATTGTCGGATTCATTGGCCTTATTAGCATTTAAGTCTAGAAATAATGAGTCCAATTTAAAAGAAAAATTTATTTTTTATCCATGTCTTAAATGCACAACTGATTTGACAACATGTAAAACTATAGATCTGATTAAGGTGTGTGTGTGTGTGTGTTTATGTATTTGACATGTTTCCTGATGGCTGCTGAATGATTAATGTGCTGTTTTGTGTGTGTGTGTGTGTGTGTGTGTGTGTGTGTGTGCGGGTCCGTCTGCTGTCTGTGGGATCAAACTCCATGTACAATCTGTGACTTCTGCACTCATTAGTGTGTTTCCTTTTACTGTTCCCTGAATAATAATTGGGCTTCTTGATGGAGCAGGTCACATGTCATCATCACCACAGTCACAGTGGAAAATCTGACCCACATGACCCTCTGTGACATCAAACATGACAACAGTTCACCACTTCAGAGATCCAAACCTCTGTAAAGTGCTTCCTGAGCATTTATCTTTCATTGTTTGTTTGTGCATTAATCAGGAAATACGTTTTTCAGATGAAAGTAGCGTGCAGCATGGGTGTCTCACAGATCACTGAGTCACAACGGCTCAAATGTTGTACAAGGCTACAGTACTACTGTAAACTCAAGGTAGGATGCTTGAAATATTTAAATAAATCTATAGATTTAAAATAAAGCCTTAATTAGATGGTGAGTGTGTTTTGCCTTTGGCTGGGCTATTAAAGTGTTCCTGTTAAAAATGTTTTGAAGATGTTTGTCAAAGATTGTCAAGACAAAGTGTTGGGTCACCCCCTTCTGATGAACAGATCTGACTACTTTAGTAATTTCCAAAATGTAAATAATTATACAAAAAATATAATATAAACAAGTAAAAATACTTAAAATCAATTTTAAATGTAACTGAAAGCCAGTGTAGGGACCCGAGCACCGGTGTTTCTAGCCGTGGCTGATTTAGTTACTGCTTTGTCTCCAGAATCACACCAAGATTCTTGACTTGATTTTTAGTTGTTGTTGTTGTCTAGAGTCAAGGTATGCATTCACCTCGAAAACTTCATCTTCGTTTCCAAATGCAATGACGTCATGGAGGTCCACTTAGACCTATGCCCTCCTATACTTCTAAGGCCAGTTGCACTAACTGTACATAAGTTACAATTTAGCCTAGTTTTGACGTAAATGGGCACTTAGTTACAACCTACGCACTACGAAATATTTTTCCATTGCACTTAGTTGAAGTGTAACTATACATATAAACTAAATATTCACGAAAGCGTCTGGTCAGGAATAATGGTTTGAATAAAGTATAGCTGAATAATATATTTGCTCTTATTTTCACCTGGAAACCTTCAATTCTTTAGCCATATTTGATGCTGCTGACATTTACACTGGAGAGAGTGAGAGCAATATGTGAATAAACATACTGTGCTTCTTTTTTTAGTTGGTCTAATAAACAAATGGCATTGCTTATATTTTTGCATTGATATTGATCCTTATATATTTCAGTTTATGAATGTTTATTCCATATAAAAAATAGCTTGCGTATACACGAATGTTTTTTTATGTATCGCTTTTTGAAGCTTACAGTTCTTCAAATAGGGTACTTTGGATGAGTACTATTGGGTGTTTATTATAAAATATTATGCGACTACGCATTACTTTATGAAGAGCTTATGAATTACTTGCTAAATAGTGCATGTATTTAGTTACAAACTAGCTAGTAGTTACCAAGCCTCTAGTGAGGACTTAACGTTCTAATTTAAGTAAGAACTTAATAATGTTCTACGTTCCTGAGCAATGTTTCACACGTTTTTAGATGCAAAGATGTGTTCTGTGTGAATAGCCTCTTAGTTAGACAGATTTATTTCATGGAATGCATCGCTTATGTTTTCCTGTGCGTTGTAGCCAGTTCAGAATGTTCTATACAAATGCTGTATCTCTTATAAAGACTCTCACATTTTGATAGTTTCACATTCTTATTCAAATAAACTCACGCTCTTACCACCATAAAATCATATTTTGATCTGCTAGCCTGCATGGCCGTATAAAAACTCTAGCAGCTTCCCCGGCGGCGTCACACCTGCACAGAGCAACTGAAGTGATTATTGATTTTGAGTTTTGACTGCAATTAAAGTGTTGATTGCAACTGCTGCTAAACGCTGCACAGAACGAGCCGCTCGCTCCCGCATGTCATTGTGTTCAGCACAAGCCCACAAACCCCAGAGCTGCCAAAAGTGATAAATGAGCGGCCGCTCTGCCCTTCAGGTCTCTATCGGCAGTCTCGAGGGAATCTGCGCGGTTTGTTCCTCTAGCATATCCAATAACATAAACACGGTTGGTTCGTGTGGGTCGATGGGGTTGAGTTAAGCGTGTGAGGGGTGTAGTACATGGCCTGAGGTGTTACTGTTAATTTTCTCATCATGGATCTGTCACTCATGATTGTGTTTCCCGCTGATGTCTGATGACCTCGTCCTCTTGAGCTGCTCTCTGGGGTTCTGCTTCAATCATTTACCCACTTCTGACTTCGTCATAAAAGTCTTTTATGTTCTGAATCCGTCACAGTCAGAATGAGGTTATGAGGCAGAATATGGGCCACAGAAACGCTTGCTGAAGAAAAGATGCGTCTATTTCATATTTAATGGGACGAGAGAGAAGAATTGAGATGTTGCAGGGTATAGGTGGGTCCAAGAAGTTAAGATATCAAAAGAAATTCACAAAAACTATTACATATACGTATTATTGTTTAATGCAAGAAGCAATCTTAGAACCTAGAACCTATGCATTTAGAACCAAGAAGTCGCAAAAAAAAAGGGAAAGATTACAACTTGGGGTGAGATTAATTAATCTTTTAATGTGTCATAAATAGATTTTTGTTGTAAATACAGTATGCCTGACAAGATTGTTACACTAAATGACATTTAGTAAATCAGGGAATGTATGTTAATTATTTTAAACCCTTTTTCATCTTTGACCCCTACAATTATATTAGGGAGTGCTTTGTGCCTTGAAGGTCAAGTTCATTTAATTATTAAATTATTTAAAAATTAATAATATATATTTTATTTTATTTTATTTATTTATATTTTTATTTTTTATTTTATTAAATTTTTTTTGCTCTTTCCTGTAATTTGACTCAGGTGAAAATTGTCATTTCGATCCCCCTCCACAAAATAGTGAACTACTCAGTAAATATTTAATATATTTTGGATTTCTTCTTCATTTGTGTATTTCTTTTAACAGGAAAAAAAATGATTGTAAATATAAACATGAAATGAAAAAACTCTGGTCTTAAATTTCAATAAAACTGACTCAAAGTTGATTCCAGTCCCGAAGGATTAGGTCGCATTATTTAAATAGATGGTAACCATTTATTTGAATAGTCCACTTTAGACATTCAACAGTAAGTAACTTTGTACCTACCTGCCAACTAGTAGTCATTAGAGTATTAGTAGGCTGTCTGCTTAATATCTTCACTCACTTTATATTGACTACATACTGATCAGAAACTGTCAACATATGTCAACTTATTCTACTAACCCTATACTTCTACATTCCTGAGCACTGTTTCTCATGCTTTTAGAAGCAAAGATGTGTGACTAGCCTTTTAGTCAGACCGATTCATTTCATGCATTTCAAATAAACCTAGACCTACCCGAACAGTTGACTCTGAGAGTTAGTAGACATGTAGTTACTAAGTTACTTATAGTTAGTAGAATGTCTGAAATGTGCTATCAAAATAAAGTGTAACCAAGTAGATTTATGCAACCTGGCCTTGGAATTAAAGTAGAGTTTTCATTCGCAATTCTATAATTCTGAAAAAGTGAATTTTCGTTGTGAGTTCCTGAGCTTTCGAAAAGAAGTTCTAGAGTTTCTCGTCTGTTTTCCAGGCCGATGGGGTCTCTATTCTTTCTCTGTTTCCATGGAGAGCGAGTGGTTGCTACAGTGTGTGGTTTATTGGTGTCGGCGTAGGGCTTCTCGAGGATTCACTGTGACCCCGAGGGTTCGGCTGGCCCCTTTCACAATGGGCCGACCCGTTCCAGAGTCCCAGCACTGCTTTTGTTGCCACACTCATATATCAAACGCATTCTCCTGCCAGCGGCTCCAACAATGCTTCTCAAGGGCCGTTTCTGTCCTCAAACACTCACACACTCGCATCAAACACCCAGTGGGGATGTTCTGTGATTTCAACACATGCAAGTGCTGCGAAATGAGAACAACCCCCCTCCTGAGTGTCACCAAAAACAACTTCTGCCCTCCTTCTTTTTCATTCTGTCTGTCTGCGTGTGCAGCAGGGCTAACTAAAATTATAATTACTAGATCATTTACATTGAAATGCTTATTTAATTTGTAAATATGTAATTGTTGTATAAATGTTAAGATTTTATTTTTCCTGATTAATAACATAACGATAAAATCCAAAATATTAATACTCATGATCATAATGTTGTTGTTTTTTTTTAATTATACCACTTTTGTATTGTCAAATATTACTATAAGTAATCCAATATTTATAATAATTTATTAATAATAAATATGTTATTTTTCTTAAATTTTTCAATAATGAAATATTACTGTTTAAATTTAATAATACATTTTATATAAATATAAAAATATAAATAAATATTATATTTATTTAATAATAAATATTTTCTCTAAAATATATATATTTTTACAGTGAAATATTACAATGAATTTTATACATTTTATTTAATAGTAATAATAAAAAGGATTACGAGTAAGTTTACAGTGGTTTTATTTTTATATATTTACTTTTAAATAAATCATAAATGTTAAATAATATTTTTTTCACCATCAAATATTACAAAAGTAGGCTAATTTATTTGTAATATTTAATAATAATAATAGTAGTTATTTTTTTTAAGCTTTTTCATTATTATTTTACAATATATTTAATAAAAAAATTATCAGCTGTTTTGCTGCTATAGTTGCTATTTGTCTATCGTGGAGACTACTACATAGTGACCCAGATTTAGTTTTTGACCACTGAAAATGTGGCAACTGCATTTGTTGTCATCGTCTGTCTGCAGTTTCAGCTTCTCTGTGAATTTCTGGATTAATCCGATGTGTATTTTTACACCGGCAGAGATTCAGGACACAATTTCACGGTTCTGTTGCAGCACGTCCCATCCATAGATGCTGTGAAATCTATGCAAATTCAGGCCAAATAGTTCCTGAAACGCTGTGAGAACAAACCCATCGGCCCGCAGCGACCCGGCAGTGTCCCTAATCTGACTTTGATATTCCTCTTCATGCCATGAGCTGTGTCTTCATCACGTAAACGCACAGATTCCTCTGTGTGTGTTTCTCTCTCAACTACACACACATGCACACACCTTTGATTTATTGTCTTAGAAGAAAAATGTGTTGGGTCATGAAAAAAAAATCTGTTTTTTCAGATATTTTTTCCTTTTTCCAGGTATGTCTGTTTGGTTTATTGATCAGTTTGTTATTATAAAACCCAAGCATGTCAATAATATCTGTCATACTTATACAAATATTAAATTATCCAAGTTGGTGTCACTTATGCACAAATATCTGATCACAGAATGCTGTAATTGACCAAACACAATAATGTGTAATAAATAAATATAAATTAAAAAGACTATTATACTGTTTCCAATTTAGGTCTGCTTGATTTGCATGATTTTAAAACTGTTGTTGTTTAAAAATGTGAGATATATATATATATATATATATATATATCAAATTTTTAAACAATATATTATTAATCATTAAATACAATTTAATGTGTTATTTATTTATTATTATTATAAAGCATTTACATGATGTATTATTAAAATGTACTAAACTAAATAATACCTATTACTGTTGTAATATTCACTGTAAAAACAAGTGTTTCATAATAATATTCTATTAATATAATATATAGCAATAATAATAATACATTTTGCACTGTAAAGTAAACGTATAGGTTACTTGCGTAACCACTGTTCCCTTTCGACATTTCACTCGTACTGCGTCTGCTAAGACGCATGGGGAAAACTCCTTTTTCCCCCTAACTGAA
>JAUYWG010000452.1:0-15172 GCA_034779775.1 Enteromius afrohamiltoni | reverse complement strand
ATAGTTTATGTGTGAACGTCGTCATTCACATTAATGATTAACTTTACAAACTAACACTGACACAAACTTTAGGCAACTTTTCACCCCTCTTGCAATTATATTAAATTCATTGTTGGTTTTCTCCAACTTACATTAACATAACTTAACGTTACCAAGCTCTTTCTTTCATAGGATAACATTAACTTCATGGTCATCACCATGAACAGTAACAGACATAAACTTGTCGAGCAAAATAACGTTGCAGACTACAATGACACAACTGTGTGGACAAATTTCCTTATTACATATTACATCAATGTGCTTCCTTCAAATCCCTGACACAAGATGGCGGCAATGTTAACGTATGCTTAGAGGCCCAAGGCGACATATAGTCAGTATATATATCTATGGTGATTGATTAGCCATGTTAAGCACTGCATTTTCCCCCAATCAAAACTATACAAGTGATATGTCTTGGGAATTCTATAGATTCTATATTCTATATCTTAGAAATTTCTTCTTTGATTCTTGATACACTTAGTTTGGTAACATTTAAATACATAATGTCGTTGGATGGTTAATGTTTATAATATATATGCACGTATTAATGCACGTAGCAAGTTATTTTTTAAATCTAGCTCGTCATCACATGTATAAATTGATCTTTACCTCACATCTATGCCATATGTACATGTACAAACTACTACTACATATACTGTAAAACATTTTTTTTTGGTGTAAAGCTGCTTTGCAATGATATGCATCATGAAAAGCGATATACAAATAAATTTGAATTTAATTGAACTGAACTGAAAATAAATGCAGTAAAAGATGGTTTTACTACAGTAATGATGTAGGAATTAAAAAGAAACATTTCTGAAACATCGCTGTAATCTTTCATTTTACAATGCAGAAAGTATTAGAAGCGAAGCGGCACAATTAAAATTTTTCACTGCACCTGTATCTTTCACAATATTTCATTATGTCACTGCTGGCTTATTTGTAAAGTTTAGTGATTAAGTGTCATGATCAGCCAGTAGTACTGTTTCCAGCTCAGTCGGTTCAGGTTCAACAGCTCAAGGAGCTGTCACCCGGCCCAACAACCCCCAAAACACTAGCTACGGACCCTGACATCATCACGCAGCGAGAGGGGCTGTGTGAGGTCCAGTTGAGCGCAGGGCTACAGCTAGGAGAGCTGTCTGCATCTCAGCTGTGTCTGATCCGCTCGCAGGGGGAGTTACTTCTGCGCAACGGCGCGAGGAGCCAGTTACGCAGCCAGACATGATGCGGAAGGCCCTCACTATTTCTGACCAATCTGTAACGGGTCCCGGCCCATAGCACGATCCGAGCGGTCGAATCATGTCCAACCTGCCCCAGTCACGCAGCCTGAGAAGCTGCAGAAGGCCCTCTTCAAACCAGTCAGTAGCGAGTGCCAGCCCCGTAGTATGATACGAGGGGTTGTGTCATGTCCACCCTTGGGTGACGTCACCGACCAGGAAGGATAAGAGCACGTGTGAAGCAGTGCATGCCAGCCTCATTCATTCAGCAGTAGTTAGTTTAAAAATTAAATGAACATGTCTGGAAAGAGTTTTGTAAAGTGTATATTCTTCGCTCTCGGAGGTCTCTACGGTGTGCCCCGTGGTGCTGGTCTCGCTGCCGCCGAGGCGGAGCGCGTCTGCATTCATGGGGCTTGCAAATCGATCTACTGGAGGGAATGGAGACGGGTGATCCCCTTTCTCCTTCCCAGCCAGGCAGATCGGGAGACATCTCTCCCGATCGCATGAAGCGCTGCTGATACCGGCTTCTTCTCCCCAGAGAGATAGTTCCGAAATTTCGCTCATCTTCCTTCGAGACTCTTCTTTTCAACATCTACCTCCTCGAAGGAAGATGAGGAGGTGTTGGCCGTGCTGTCGCCGAGGCGGAGTGGCGGTAGCACTCGTGGGGCTCGCAAATTGATCTTATGGAAGGAATTGAAATGGTTATGCCCTTTCTCATGTCCAACCAGACAGATCTAGAAGTATCTCTCTGGGTAATTAAGCACCGCTGATAACGGTTACTTCTCCCCAGGGAGAGCAGTCTACACACCGTTCATTCTCCTCCAAGTAGTTGGAAGTAGTTAGTGTAGATTGTAAGCTGCTTCTTCATTCTCCCCGGTCAAATTTATTAAATAAATTAATTAATAAAAAAAATAATAAAAGCTCAGCTATTTTCAGTAGCATTACAGTGGGTTGAGTAGACGCTTTCAAGCTCTCTAGCACCTGGTGTGGCTACGTGTTGAAGACTCAGTCGTTACTGACGGCGTGTTGGGTCGTATGCTGCATTCTTTTGATGAGTCAGATATGCAGGAAGACCGGCTGAGTAAGGTGCACATTGTAAGCAAAACTGCAGAGCTTGTGACCAAGTATATCAGCTCCTCTTGGCTGAGATCAACCACCTGCAGCTGGGTTGCGTCTCAGTGAAGCTGGGGTGCGTACTTTCCCCGGGGGTGTTGCAGCAGTCTGTTCCACACCCGTTGGCAAGCCAGAAGGCGTGGGACAGGTGCTGTTTTTCCATCAGAGGTCAGTCTCGAGGGACTGTCCTTGGTAGTGAGGGCTGAGGCCCAGTTTAGATCTCAGGCAACTGAACTGTTCAGTCAGTCAGCTGGAGTTCAGTGTTCTTACAATGAGGTCATGTTCAAAATCAGGCCTGAGGACTGGTTTGTCATGATGCCCTGTTTATCTTTCAATAGATGCAGCCCAAGCTCCATTCCTCCGTGACCACAGCAGGCTGGCTAGTTCCTAGCCCGATCGCAGAGCGAGGCTTACAGCCATCGAGATGCTGTCCTTGCTCACTTGAACGTTTGGGGCCAAGACTAAAATGCCAAGAGAGGTGTGCTTTCTCCAGTCAGAGAACCACTTATCCTGGGCGTGATCTGGAATTCAGTCATGCGATTATCTCTCGCTCGAGTTGACTCGGGTTTCACGATAGTCAGAAGAGTGGGGAACCATTCATTAATTTCGCTAGTCGTGCTGTACCCTAAACCTTGCAGTGATCAGAGACAAGGGTTTTTGTGCCACGTCCTTTTGTCTCACTCTGTGTGCTTTTGTGACTGTTTTTGTGTGTCTGCTTGAGCCTGCTAATAAACGGCTAGCAAATGGATCCACCGACCTCTGACTCTGAATTGCCACAGAAAACTTCGCCAGAACTAGCTGTCTACCAGCGGCTGTCTACTGCCTGGCTAAGGAAGTCAGCCGACAGGGTGGTCTTCTGAACACTCGTCACCAGCAGCTGGAGAAACTGACGCGGGCCTCCGAGGAGATGGGTCAGTCCTTGGAAGCGCTCAACACCTCTGTGCAAGCTCTGAACACCACCATCGCCACGCTGGTACAGGCACCCACCGCAGTCCATGCTTCACCATCTCCTACCTCTGCTGCGTTCACTGCTGGAGCCCAATCTGCTGCTCACACTGCCCGTGTCTCCTTGCCCAAGAAGTATGATGGCTTACCTGGAAAGTGCCGGGGCTTTCTAATGCAGTGCAATCTGTACAAGTCTCCCTGATCTGCTCGCTGCTCACCGGTCGGGCCTGGATTGGGCTACTGCTCTGTGGGAGGGACAGAGCATGTTGTTCACCAGCTACCCAGACTTCCAGCAGCGGTTCCGAGAGGTCTTCGACCACGCCTCTGGTGGACGTGAGCCCAGCGAGCAGATCCTCTCACTAAAGCAGGGAACCACGTCCGCCACTGAATTCACTCTGCAGTTTCGCACCCTGGCAGCTCAGACAGGATGGCATCCCGAACCCCTAAAGGCGCTCTACCACAAGGCTCTGAACCGGGAGCTCCAAGCAGAACTGGCCTGCCGTGATGAAGGAAAGACCCTGGAGCAATTCATGGAGCTTGCGATTCAGTTGGACAATTTAATTCGGTCCCGTCGTCCCAGACCTGCTTCAGCGGCCCGGCCCTTTAAACCAGTCGGTGCCTTCTCCGCCCCTGAACCCATGCAGATTGGCAAGGCTCATCTAACGGAGGAGGAACGGACCAAGAGGGTTAGAGAGAATCTGTGCCAACCAGGACACATCAGGGCCGATTGCCCAGTGAGACCACCCCGCTCCACTCCCACTCGGTTGAGTAATAGTATTCATGAACATTCTCTGACACTGCCAGTTACCATTATCTCGGAGGGGCACAAGATAACCACTACTGCTTTCATTGACTCTGGGGCTGAGGGGAACTTTGTGGATGAAACGTTTGCTAAACAACACCATTTGCCTCTGCTTACATGTGGACCTCGTGTGGCGGTCGCAGCCCTAGACCACAGGCCTTTGGGGACCGGAGAAGTCACCTACACCACCCAGGACCTGCAGCTTCTTATCGGCCCCATGCATTCCGAAATCATCCGCCTCTTCACCACTTGCTCCCCTGATCACCCCATCATCCTTGGTCTACAATGACTTGAACCCTGCCATCTCGTGGACAGACCGTCAGATCTTCAAATGGTCACAACACTGCCAGTCTCACTGTATGCGGCACATCCAGGCACCTACAGCTACCACACCCCCTGTCTGCGAGGAGGAGGATTTCAGCTCTTTACCCGCTGTGTACCACGATCTAAAGGAGGCATTCAGTAAAAAGAAGGCAACTCACCTGCCGCCTCACTGGCCCTATGACTGTGCCATCGAACATTTGCCAGGTGCCTCACCACCAAAGGGACGTATCTTCCCCCTGTCTCAGCCAGAGACAGAGAGTATGAGAGCCTACATACAGGAGGAACTGAGCAAGGGCTTCATTAAACCCTCCACATCTCCCGCTTCGGCAGGGTTCTCCGTCAAGAAGAAGGACGGTGGCCTGAGACCCTGCATTGATTACCGGGGCCTCAATGATGTAACCATTAAGTACCGCTATCCCTTACCACTGGTCCTCTCTGCATTGGAGCAGCTCCGGAAAGCCAAGTATTTCACCAAGCTCGACCTCCGCAGTGCCTACAATCTCGTCAGAATCCGTGAGGGTGACGAATGGAAGACAGCCTTCTCTACTACCATGGGGCACTACGAATATCAAGTCATGCCGTTTGGACTTTCTAACAGCCCTTCTGTTTTCCAGGCCCTCATTAACGACGTCTTCCATGACGGAACTTCAGCCAAGTGGCGGTACCGCTCACGTCCATGACAAAGAAGGGGACTACCACTCTCCATTGGACACCACAAAGTGACCAGGCCTTCAGAGATCTCAAGGCACGCTTCACCACGGCACCCATCCTCCGGCACCCCGACCCTGAGAGACAGTTCATTGTGGAGGTGGACGCCTCTAGCAATGGTATTGGGACAGTCCTATCGCAGAGACATGGCGAACCAGGCAGAGTTTACCCTTGTGCTTTCTACTCACGGAAACTGACCCCGGCCGAGAGAAATTATGACGTGGGGGACCGAGAACTGCTGGCCATCAAAGCGGCCCTGGAGGAATGGCGTCACTGGCTGGAGGGAGCCACCTTACCCTTCGTGATTCTTACTGACCATAGGAACCTCAAATACATTCAGGGGGCCAAGCGACTGAACTCAAGACAGGCAAGATGGTCTTTATTCTTTGCCCGGTTTAATTTCACCATCACCTACCGGCCGGGGTCCAAGAACACCAAGGCTGCTGCACTCTCCAGGCAATTTGATGCACCCGCTGACCTGTTTCCTCCTGAATGCATCATCCCTGCTTCTCGCATCGTTGCGCCCATCTGCTGGGACATCTGAGCGGAAATAACTGAGGCGCAAGCTCAAGACCCAGCTCCACCCGAGTGCCCTCCAAACTGTACTTATGTGCCCACGGCCATCCGTCAAAGACTGCTTCACCATGTGCACGATTTCCCCAGCGCCGGGCACCCGGGGATCCTGGCCACGGCAGAAGTGGTCTCCAACCGGTATTGGTGGTCTTCCCTCCTCGCTGACGTTACGCAGTTCGTCCAGAAGTGCAACATCTGCAACATAAGCAAGGCCTCCCATCAAAAGCCAACTGGACTCTTACATTCTCTACCCATACCCGAGAGGCCCTGGTCCCACATAGCCATGGACTTTATCACAGATTTACCTATCTCCAACGGTTTCACAACCATTCTCACCATCATTGACAGATCCTCCAAGGCCTGCCGCTTGATTCCTTTACCCAAACTCCCCTCAGCCTGGGAGATGGCAAGAGTAGTGATGGAACAAGTTTTATGGCCTCCCGGAGGACATACTTACGGACAGGGGCCCTCAGTTTACTTCCCGGCTATGGCGTGCCTTCTGCGAACAGATGAGCCAGTACTTATTGTGGGCCGAATACGCCCACAACTCCTTCTTGAAGCCAGCCACGGGCATGACCCCCTTTAAGTGTGTTCTGGGTTATCAGCCACTCATGTTCCCCTGTACCGGCGAACCCTCAAATCTGCCTGCTCTGGATCACTGGCTGCAGAAAACTCAATCCTTGGTATGTGGGTCCGTTTCAAATTTCTCGTCAAACCAAAAATTTCTATGGCCCCGAGAAAAGGTCATGGGTCAATGCCAGAGACATCTTGGACCTGACTCTCACAGAAACGTTCCACTGGGGACACCCCAACAGACCTGCACCTAGACCACGTGGTAGACCTCGACGCCGCCCCTCTCGCTTCGGGAGCCGCTCGCAGGGGGGGGGGCTCTGTTGTGAGGCGGTCCTCTGTGGCGCTGCCCAGCTGCCATCAGTGGGAACTTTCACCCGAGTATTAGTTCCTACCTGGACCCTTTTCCCCCAAACACTTCACGGAAGCCTGCGCCGCTTTCGCGGGCTTTTGCCTTTTTAAGGCGGACTTTGGAGCTCTAACACCACACATCGTGATGTTTTGCCCTTGTAACAATTCCGAGCGTTTCTCTCTGTGATTACTTCTGACGGACCCCTGTTATTACTTGGATTGTTTATTTCGGCGCCGATTCTTGCTGGTTGACCCGATCTTTGCCTGGACTCTCTTATTGTGATTATTGCCTGTTGCCTCGACCTGTGGCTGGACTTCCGACCCTGATTCTAGCCTGTTGCCCTGACCCTCTGCCTGTGTACGGTACTGCCTTGCCTTTTGCCTGCTAATAAACGGCTTGCAAATGGATCCACTGACCTCTGAGTCTGAATGCCACAATAAAGCAGATTGAATGAAACTACTTCATAATGTGTGGCATTGAGCTTGCTTATTTTTTCAGAAAGGTTCATAAAGGGTTAGTTCACCAAAAAAAAGCCCAGAAAAGGACAATAAACAAAGGCCATAAAATAGTCCATGTGACATCAGTCTTTAAGCCATAATTTTAAGATTTTTGTGCACAAAGTAAACTAAAATAATGATTATTTAACAGTTTAACTTCACATTGGGAGTACCACAATTCCTGTGTATGAAACTGCTGACATCAAACATGCATGTCTTGTTGAAAGCATGGTGGAAGGTAGTGACTTAGGGAAGAAGAAATTGTTGAAAAAAGTCATTATGCTTTATTTTCTTTGTGCACAAAAAGTGTTCTCGTAGCTTCATAAAATTACGGTTGAACCACTGATGTCACATGGACAGTTATACCAATGTACTCACTACATTTCTGAGCTTTGAGCATGGCAGTTTCCTTGCTGTCTATGCACGGTCAGACAGATCTTAAATTTCTTGTTAATTTGTGTTCTGAAGATAAATGAATATGAAATGATATGAGGCTGAGTAGTTAATGACAGAATTATCATTTTTGGGAGAACTATCCCTGATGATTACATGTCCTCTTTAACTATTGCTCTTGTGCTATTATTTTCTACTTGTCAAATTTAGTAACAATCTGTTGGAAGTATGTGAAACATAAACTTTGGTGGAAGACAAACATTGCTTTATCTTTAATCATGCTGTATTTTGACTTTAACTGTTAAGTCACATTGGCACTAATGTGTATCTTTTCATCTTTTCACAGACCAGTTTCCAAGAGCACTTCAACAGCATCGAGAGTCTCCATCTGTACACGTGTTGTTGGGCTAAAATAAAGTAGAGTCCACTCTTATTTTATTGTAACTTTCTACCCTTTAGGTCCTCAATTCACTGTCCTGTGTTCAGCTTTTTAAAGCACATTTTGTCTTAAAAACTGAATGCTGTCATGAATTTTGTATAGCTTTCTGCAAAACATTGCGTATGATATAAATGCTGAAACCATCAAGTGATCATGTTTACAAGTGACTCAAATGTTTTTTTTTTTTTTAAATAGCTTAAAAAATTAAATTATGTGACATAACTATATAGTTTGTTGTTGTCTTTATTTTCAGATTAGAATCTAAATTATGATAGAGTAAATTTGACTTTCCTCTGAAACTGACTCTGAAACTAGCAGAGTCAAATTTTTTTACCTTGAATTGAGTAATAATAGTGCAAGAGTTACTTTTACTCTTTTCAGAGAGGGACCAAATGTTATATTTAGTAGAGTAAAATTTTTTCAATTTGAGTAAAAATTTACTTGGGCAATTTTTCTGTGTATTGTTTTTTGTTCAATAGATAAATATAGGCTACCTTAAATATAATAAGTTACTATAAAAAATATAGTTTAAAAGGTTACACTTTATTTCGATAGTCAATTTAGACATTCTACTAACTATAAATAACTTTGCATCTATATGTCAACTGCATGTCAACTAATTCTCGTTAATATACAACTACATGTCTACTAACTCTCAGTGAAGACTGTTAGGGTAGATTTAGGGTTAGTAGAATAAGTTGACATATACTTGCAAAGTTTCTGAAAGTCAGTATGTAGTATGTTGTGTTCTCATCAAAATAAAGATAAGATATTAAGCAGACAGTCTACTAATACTATAATGCAGGGGCAGATTGGCCATTCTGGTAATTCTGGCAAATGCCAGAAGGGCCGGACCATTTTTTAAATGTGGGCCGGTCAGTTTTTTTGTTTTTTGTTTTTTAAAATATGTATTGTTTTTACTTGCAAACAGCTTTTATCTCTTGCAAGATGTGAATATTATGATGATGATAATAGTAGTAATAATAATAATAATAATAATAAATGTTAAGCATTTGGCCCAATTGGCGACAGCCGGCTGGTTTCGAGATGGGCCGACACAATCCGAACCAATCAGAGGTTACGTGGACGTAATCAAAATCTAGCAAGAATGTTAAACAGTAAGTGCAACACAATCTAATTGTTAGAGATGAACTGTAAAACAAAGGAAAGGTGGTGCCGAAAAGCTCAGAGAAAGTACAAAAAGGCATAAATGCATAAAATTACTTTAAATATTCTCCAAAGGTTTAAATTTGGCTGCTTTATCGGAGGACAGTATTTCAGTAGAGGACGTAAGAAGAAAACAGAAAATATACCTCTAAGTCATTATACTAAAATATACAGAAAGTAATTTAAGTATGTAATCACACCATTCACGCTACTTCTGACAGTTTTTCATAGTAACCTACACTGTGTTCAACAGTTGTAAGCGCAGTGTAAAACTCCCGTACATTTTAAAATGTCATTATCAGCAGATAATGTAGGATTTATGGTATGCAGACTGCTGTATGCTACTAGCAATATAGTTTAACGTGCAAAAGAACCTATTGCTATAGCCATAGTACTGTAGGCATTTGTAGTGAACTCTAAAGTAAAACATTAAATACATGCATGGGTTACAGTATGTAATTAATCCTTAGGTAGGGTGGATTCTATTGGTAGACTAGTATTACAGGCAATAGTATAATATATTTGAGTTGCTCCCTTGGACTTGGAAAGCAGTATTAAAGATTTGTTACAGGTAACAAATAGTTTGCGCCTGATTGGTTCAAATGCTACACAAGAATGAGACAAAGACTAGCATAAGCAGTGATCCAAATAATGATGACACTCAGGTTCATCATGAAGGTGAGGAAAAAGAGCTATGTGTTGCTAGTGCTGCATGTCCATTTGTGTATAAAGGGGTGTGTGTGTGTGTGTGATACACATTCAGAGGTTACACCTATCATAAGTAATAGCAGACAAACGGCATAAACAGACAGCACACGGACTCTACAAGATTCACAGATAATTTTTTATTTAGTTTTTACTGTATGTATAAATTTGTTATAAATTAGTTGTTTTTGTTCCCGTCACATACATTAAATGTTTAAATATCTATTACATATGGTACTGCTTATATTATTTCACCAGCTGTACACCAATATAAGTAGTGAATGTGCATTTCCGTGGGTGGGGCTGTGTCGGTGTGGTAATGTGGGCTGGTGTGGCTACAGTGCCAGGGCTGAATTTTTGTCCCAGTCCGCCCCTGCTATAATTACTGCCTGTTGACACATAGTTGTAAAGTTACTTACTGCTAGTCGAATATCTAAAGTGGACCATCAAAATAAAGTGTTACCTTTTAAAATATGAATTCTCATTTCCTACTTAAATCAACAACATTTAAAAAAAAAACAGATATTAGATCAAGCAAGCACAAAATCAACTTTGCGCTGCAGCACGTGATCGT
Source organism: Enteromius afrohamiltoni (assembly GCA_034779775.1). Classification (NCBI taxonomy): domain Eukaryota; kingdom Metazoa; phylum Chordata; class Actinopteri; order Cypriniformes; family Cyprinidae; genus Enteromius; species Enteromius afrohamiltoni. The sequence goes on along the minus strand of JAUYWG010000452.1, from coordinate 4,754 downwards.
GCCAATGATCAGAGAAATATACATGTGAATTTTGAAAAAAGGTTGATTTATAAAGTTATATGCCACGGTTTTGTGTCATCTAGTGGTTTAGATGAAAATAATATCAAAGGCACCTTTTACACACCATGACGCCTTTAACCCTGTTGTACCCTATTAATTGATTTTTATTTTTTTAATGGAATGTATAATATAAACACAACAATTATGACTATGAAAGACTATAAAACTGGGCACGTACTTGATCTATCCATAGTTTGCCCACGATTATATTGTGCACAGTGGAAGTCCCCTTACTCCACACATAATGATTCCCACTGGCATGGAACTTCAGGTGAATGTTGCCTGCAGAGAGCAAAGAGAGGCACTATTAGCAAAAAATGGCAGGAGAAAGACAAACATAAAATAAATAAAAGCTGATTAATTCTAAAAATATTTCAAAGCTGTGGAAAGACCTGCAATAAACATCAGTAAAAAAGACTATAAATATAGAAACCATTTGTCAAATGGAATTTTCCTTTAACCTGGAAGCAAGACATCCAAACAGACACTGCATTTGTCCAAGTGAATTTGGTTAACCAGTGTTGTTTTAATACTGTTGTGTTTTCAAATTGGGGTTCAATTTTAATTAATTTTGCTGAATGATTTTTATTATATACAGTCTCCAACGTACTTCAAAAAACCTACCTGGCAGGGGCGGATTTTGTGAATTTGGGGCCTCAGGCAAATATAGGAATGGGGACCTACATTTGCTTCAATCAACCTTGAGGTTCCTTTTTTGTTGTCAAAGTTGCTGCTGCACAATGGTGCCCCATAGTTAGGTCCAGTGTTTCTACAGTTTTCATGTACATATTATAATTCTTTCATTAACATTTACATTTATCAATTTAGCAGACATTTTTATTAGTTCATATTGTAAACAATGGAATAGCAATTGATTTACAGTTGAGATATAAAAAGTAGGCAGACGTATACATTATTATATTACTTATTATATTTACTGACACAAACCTATTTAAGCTACACATAGCCTAATGTGTCCACATATTGTATTCTGATGCAGCTAAATTCTCAGTAAATGTTTTTATTAATTTATCTTAGTTTTTCTGTTGTCATAAAATGTGATTAATATGAAATAGTGACACTGGTGTTAAACCTTCCCTGGGGTTTTCAAACTAAAACAGAGTCTGCAGGATTTTAATAGGTTGTACATGTAGTTATGGCATAGATGTGATAAAGATCAATTAATAACGTAATCGAACAGACAGAGAATATTATAAATTATAAATTAGCAGCAGTCAGTATCAGAGGCATAATATTTTCGTTTGTTACAAGCAGGACACACACGAAGCACATTCAACTCCGACACACAGACGGTCCTGGTAATAAACATCATAACCATTCGCGTGTCCATGCTTAATGCGCATCTCGTGAAAAGCATTTTGGGAGCCCAAGGCAGTTTCCTACTGTTGCCTAACTTTTGCCTAAGGATTTATTCGTGGTTGGAAGATCATGGTCAAACAATGGCATGCAGGTAATATAAGGGCAAGGCTAAATTCAGAGTCAAGGTACACAAGCCGATTAATCCAAGGCAGAAACAAAAAGAAAACAGAGAACAGTCCAGTGTCAAAAACTCAGGAAAACAAACATGGGACTACCGATTTCACTTTGCCCCCTTGGATTCTGCTACCCACACGACCCATGCACGGACTTTGACAACTCCATTGCTCTGCCTTCAATGTTCGTGTTTGCCGGTGATGACCCTGATTGTCTGCTTCTGATCTGTGTAATTCAATAAACAGCTCGCATACTAATCTGCACGACTCCTCACTTCCTGCGGTGCTGCGCTAGATGACCGAACCTGAACCCAATCGAGATGGTTTGGGGTGAGCTGGACCGCAGAGTGAAGGCAAATGGGCCAACAAGTGCTAAACACCTCTGGGAACTCCTTCAATACTGTTGAAAAACAATTTCAGGTGACTACCTCTTGAAGCTCATCGAGAGAATGCCAAGAGTGTGCAATGCAGTAATCTGAGGGAGGCTATTTTGAAAAAACTAGAATATAAAAGATGTTTTCAGTTATTTCACCTTTTTTTGTAAAGTACATAACTTCACATGTGTTCATTCATGCCTTCAGAGAATCTACCAACAGTGTAGAGTAACAGTGAAAAAAAAAACAAATAAATTTGTAGATGTAATTTGTGTGTTCTGGTGGTTTAGTGGTAGAATAAGTGACTGATGCTTTGGGGCTGTGAGTTCTAATCCACCCTTGTAAAGGTCTTTTTTTCTAATTAAAACCAAAGGGGTGTTCATTTAAGTGATTGTATATCAAGAGCAAGGGCACATTCGTGTGAATGTTTTTTTGTGCTTTTACCAGAACGAAGCTCTCAGAGAATAAATTTACTATCACCCCCTCATGCAATTTGCGGAAAGAACTAGATGCAGCTCGGTCAGCCTTAAATCAAATACTAACTAGAAAAGCAGAGACTTTATTGCTTTTTGCTAGGCAGAGTTTATATGGATATGGTAGTAAGCCTGGCCGTTTGCTGGCATGACTGGCAAGGGGTAGGAATGAGACAAGCACGATTTCATCTATTAAAGATGGCAAGTCTAATTAAAATTAACGTTCTTCCACAAATATTATATCCAATGCAAATGTTACCACTCTTGTTTCCTAAAAAGAATATCTTACATCTGGAAAGAAGATTTTCAAAATTCATCTGGCAAGGGAAAAAGCCTAGGGTTAAGATGGAGATATTACAGCTACCAGTAGATAGTGGTGGACAAGCGTTACCTAATTTAAAGTTTTACAACTGGGCTTGCCACACCCGTACAATGTTTAATAGGCTACACTCTTATTTGAAATCCCAGCCCTGTATTGATGAGTGGGCAGTGATGCCATACTCGTTGCCAAATTTGCTTACTAGTAGTAAGGGATTTAAGTTTTGACCAGAAATGAAAAATAACCCTATCACATTTAATACAGTTAAAGTATGGCAGGACATTATGAAATGTGCAGGGAGAAGGGGCTTTTTGTCTGGCCTGACTCCTTTGCTTGGCAATAAAGATTTTCTTCCTGGGGTTTAGAGGCCTTTTTTTCATAGATGGCATTAAAAAGAGTATAAGAGTGGTTGGTGATTTATTTTTAGATAACATTTTAATGTCTTTTAACCAACTTAAGGATAAATTTGAGCTTGAAAGTGGTACAGTAGCTTGTGGAGATACCTTGAGATTCATCGTTTTGTTAACTCTGGTAATCTCAAGCATCCTGGGGAAATGCCTGTGTACTAGATGTTTTTTGCTAAAGTTGGCAAATACTCAACACCTTATTTCAAAAGCTTACCTTATTTTCTATTCAATAGATCACAGCGGTATTGATTATATTTGGCATACCATGCTTTGTTTTTGGTATTATCCAGTCATCAAAAGGTTTTGGGAGAGGGTAGCAAGGAAGATTGGGGTTATATTCAAAATTAACCTTACCCAGAATTCTGGGTTTTTTTACTTAGCTTGCCAGCAAAAGACATTGCATTATGTGCCAACCAACAACCTGTAACAATAACAATCTGTATTGTTAAAAGCGCTATATAAATGTCTATATATATATGTTTATGTCTATGGCGATTAATGTACGCATGTGTTACTCCGCAGCGAAGACGGCCTGACCAGGATAAAATAATTAGAATATAAGAATTTAATATAAGGGTACTGTAGAGATTCAGAATAAGAGAGATCGGCGGCTTGAAAGCAGAATTCATGATGTACGCACTCATCATATACATTTTGCAGATTTTGAACAAAGAAAAAGTTACATATTGCTGCTTTAAGTCAATGAGCACTTATGTTGTGGTCCATGAATATACACGTGCTGTGTCTCCTCTTGCACCTGCCTTCTGTCAATCACACAGTCTGAATGTCCACACGGGATTGCAGGTATTCCGCATACATTTAATCATTCCCGTGCAAATGTGGCTCTTTATTGTAACATGAGAATACAGTCCTTTAACGACAGAAAACTGGCTGCGAAATCTCATATAGGGCTAACACACACAAATGAACTGTCCAATATTCCATTATTGCTTATGCGCGCATAGACTGGGTACAGTAGCCATATTTCTGTGCTTTTAAAATAGAAATTGTTTCTCTTTAATCCAATATTAATCCATAATCGTTATTAACCGAATAGATCAATGTAAGTATGCTAGAAATGTTTTGTAATGGGATATTTGTATGATTTGTACATATAAATATCCTAATCTGTCCAACTGCATCACTACATTGTACATTAGATCAAACCCATCTAATATTTTATTTATCTAAAACAATATGAATGGTTCTTAAGTTAAATCGCTGCTGTTGTCATGTTTTGAATACCTCAACTAAATTGAGGCCATTTGTCATTTTTTTGTAAATTCGATTCAGTTTCAAATCAAATTTGTAATCATTACTCCTTGTTCTGTAAGCTTTTGTGACAAAGTTATCCATCCATCCATACATCTTTCAAAGACGGCAGTTCACAAAAATTAAACAAACATGCATTGATTTGTATTGGTGGTGTATTGGTGAGATGAAAAAGTAAAAAAAAATTAAATAGTAATAAAATAAATTCTGCAATGGTCTCTTACTTTTTCCAGAGCTGTATGTGTGTGTGTAAAATAAAAACATTTATAGATATTGTGACGGGCACCGATCAGCGTCGCCCTGGAAACAAAGGACCAGCACCTGGAACTCGTCAATCCGGGCCAATCGCTCACGGC
>JAUYWG010000450.1:0-15198 GCA_034779775.1 Enteromius afrohamiltoni | reverse complement strand
TTCTGTACTTTTTTTTATTTTCTTTTGCTTGTTTATTTATTTCTTGACTCATCAAATGTGCACTCTCTGTGATGGAGGATGCGAGTTGTGTGTGTGTACCGAAGTGTGTACCTCTGCGTTCAGCGGCTTTGACCTCCAGCAGCTGGGTTCCATGACGAGCGACTATATCAGGCCCGTCCTGACTGGACAGGGGCCTCACGGTGTTCACGTCTCTCAGAGCTTCATCAAAGGGCACGAGCTCTCCAGGGAAGGCTAGAGGAGGAAGAACACGAGCAGAGCTGCCTATCCGACCCTGATCCTTACTCGCGGCCGGAGGAACTGGACTCCTCAACAGAGCATCCGCCTCGATCGTGGAGCTCAGGAATGGATTGGGCTCCTGCTAACAAGCACATACATGCATGAGACAGATCAGTGAATAAGAAGGGAAACAAATTATATTATATCAACATATTACTATCAAGAAAAAAGGAAATAAATATGAAAAAGAAAATTATGATGCAAACTAAAAAGTCTACACAAAAGTACTAATACAAACTTACAAATACAATACAAAAAATATAAATAAATAAAAAAAAAATATATATATATATGTATATATGTGTGTATATGTGTGTGTGTGTGTGTGTGTGTAATAAAAATAATTTGAAAGTACAAGTACAAATGAACAAAAAGAAAACAGGGTGCAAGTATAAACAGAGAAATTCATAAAATTAAGAATTAAGAAAGATCACCAAAATCAATGGAAATATATACATAAAATAATATATATAACAAACAAACAAACGGAAGTATGAAGTATAGAAAGAAACAAAGATCATAAATTGATGAATTGATGAACAGACTGAAAAAGCAGCAGAATTGGCTCTGCGTGAGGCTATGGTCATGTTCTCCAGGCCTCTTTCATGTGATTTCAAAGCTCAGCTCTTATCATCCTTCACAATGTCACTCACAGACTCTGAGATTCATCAGCATTAAACTCACTGACACACAGAGATCACGCCAGCAGGATTAACAATTAACACTCAGAGCAAAAATACAAAACCCCATCAGAGCACAACTTCTTCTGAAGACCTTGGCCTCTTCTTGTGAGAACTTTTGGGTGAGTTAGAGTTTGGAAGACTAGTTAAAGTCCTCCAGGGCGAGTTGGAGGCTTTTCTAAAAGAAGCTGGAGCAGATGCCCATGTGGCCGGTGGGCCAATAAGCCGGACTTAAGCGCCTGAACTCCGCCCCCTGGGACTCTGACAGATGATTGACGGTTAGGGCAAATTTTCTGCTATGTTAGATTCGCCTTCTGTTAGCATTCATTAAGAGAACAGATTAAAAGTGTGGAGCCACTGACGAGGAAATAAAAGAGTTCTGGCCTCCACTTTCTAAATGTAGATGCTCAGTGTTTTTGTGCTTTAGTGTGTGTGTGTGCAACTAAACAAATTTTGCAACTTTGGGAAATTGCTTAAATATCAAATGTTCAATAATAAGAAATAAGCTCATTTTAAAAATTATACCGTTTTTACTCTTAATTAAAAAAGTGAAATTAAAGAACGCAGTAACACTGCAGAACTGACCTTTGTGATATCGCAATGTATTTTTAATCTACTGAAAATGTATTATTATGCAGCAATGTAATTAAAAACTTATTCAACTGAAGAGAGAGAATGGTCTCATTTGGAAGTGTTCCTATGATACTCTTAAAATACCACTTTTACCAAAACACAAGACAAGACCACTGTATCTCAATCACGCACACTCAACTCAAACTAAGATCATTATACAATTTTATTAGCAATGGACATCCTTCCTCAGGCTTACATAAGTGCTTTTTGTAAGTTTGTGCAATTGTGAAAAAGGTCAAATCGTTGCTAAAATTTCATAATGATTCAGTTTTGAGTTATATGGGATTTAGACGTACATTACATAACCATTTTTTTGCTCTCTCACGTACACATACACCAAGGTCCAAAACATGAACAAAAGAGCCGACCAGGACTGACTGACATGAAGAGATCAAACGAACAGCGAACAGTCAAGATCTGTGGCGTCTCTCCCTCAATCTGTTTCCTTGAGGACAAACACAAAGTGATATTAGAGCCTGCGTCTCACCATCCAGAGTCTCAGAAGAGTCTGTCTGCCGTCGCAAACCAGCAGCAACATCCAGAGAGCTCGTATCATCTGACGGCTCGAACCCTACTGACTGTCTGCCGGAAACTCAACGCATCTTAATCATATCTGAAGAATCTGGAGAAGAATCTCGGTGGGTTTGTGTTTATCTGCTCCCACACAGACACAGACAAACATCGCTTTAAATAAGTCATTTCAAGAAGTTTTGTAACATTTGGTTAGTTTTCCCTGATATTCACCCATAATGCTGAGGTCAAGGTTAATCAGAACGTCATCATTTCGTTTACCAGTGTAGTCTAATTAACCAAAGCTGTTTATGATATTATCAATTTTACTGTATAAACAAATTATTCAAAACCCACAATTAATTATCAGCTTGAATCAAACCTAATCTGAAGAATGAACTGACTTCAAATCTATCCAACCATCCATCCACCCAGCCATTCATAATCCTATCCATTTATCCATCCATCCATCCATCCATCCATCCATCCATCCACAATTTTAGGCATCAATCCATTCATAATCCTATCCATTTATCCATCCATCCATCCATCCATCCACAATTCTATACATCAATCCATTCTTAATCCTATCTATTTATCCATCTATCTATCTATCCCATCCATCATTCCATCTATCCATCCATCCATCCATAATTCTAGGCATCAATCCATTCATTATCCTATTTATTTATCCATCTATCTATCCCATCCATCCATCCATCCATTCTTTTAAAAAGCACTAAAGTTTGCGACATTGCCACATTAAAACGTCGATCAGAAATGTCTGCGTGTCATAAACTGTTCCGTTAAAGGCCTTTAACACAAAAGCTCTGGATAACGACATCAACAACTGTCTGCTTACCCAAAATACTTCCTGACATTTGGTGCAAAATCTTGACAAACAGCTGACAACTGAATCAATAACAGAGAACGCCGCGACAGAATGTTTCTGCTCTTTACTGACAGAACCAACAAACATGTTCTGCAGCATTAACCGCAAACAACTAAACACAGCATGATTCAACTGGCTCTGATCAAAGGAGCTCGACTCCAGGCAGGAGTGAACTGTTTAGGCAGTGATGGACCAGTGCTCTGGATGGTTTCCAGGTGTTTGGTGTTAGCAGGTGTGCTGGAGTGATTAGCGTCCTGCCCTCCGGCCGTGACAGCTGTCCATCACTCAGAGTGACACGTCAGACTGCCCCGGGGAGCGCTGGACAGTCCTGTGCTGCTTAACCAACTCCCTCGTGCTATCTGTACTTATAATGTGTGAACACACGCTGTCCTAAAAAGCTCATCCGGAACGATCTTCAGCAATCCGTGACAGCTTACAGAGTGTGCATTTTGAGAATAACATACTGCCTACTGTTTTTGACAAACGATACAAAGCAGTATGTATGTTGCATTGAGAACACAGCCGGTGTGTTTGTGTACTGACCTGTTTCAGGTCCTCGTGTGTAGGCATATCAGAGAAGCAGTAATGATGGAAGAGGCCCATTTTCTGACTCAGGAGGCAGTTGACCACATGAGCGCGGGCGTTCTGCCACTGCACCAGTCTGACCAGACCCTGATTCAGAGAGACGCCCAGATCCACCGACCAGTTATACGTGTACAGAGTCACCTGGAAACATAACGATATAACATAAAACAGAATGAACAAACCTTACCAACCCACCTCACGCACCAAAGTCTATCCGCTTGAAGATAGAAATGCTACATGACCCGACTGACCTTCTTATTGACAATCTGTATGTAGAGGAAGCGCTGGCGAGGAGCCACACCCCTCACGGCCTGCCCCGGGCTCAGCCAATCACTGTGCTCTAAAGCCTCGAACCGCTGTAGACCCTTATGAACTTTAAGACAAGACAAAATTCTTTGTTATTTAGATAACAAAACCCATATAGACAATAGACTAAGTAAGAGAATGAGTACGAAATAAAGATCCACAACAAAAAAAGGCAATTTATAATGATACTCATTCTCAGTTTACCTGAGAGTAACATCTGTAAGATTCAAATCATGAAATTAAATTAGTATTAAATCATAAACAGGGCTCATTACTTTTTAATGCCTGGAGGCAGGACACCTCTATCATCTGTGGAGTGTGTTTGAGGAGAGATTGAATGTAGAACTCATTTTGTAGAGTAATAGAGGGCAAACTGAGGGTTTTATGACATTCTCTCCTTGATTAAACTCTAGTATCATTTAAATACCAACATCAGACCACACACTCAGCTACGAGTCAAGAATGTAATGTAGAAGTTATTAAAAAAATGAAAATCAGTAGGTTTTAATAGTACAATACATGCAGGGCTAAAATGTTCTCATACATGCAGAAATGAGTGAATCTTCAATTAGCGACAGTTTTGACTACTCTGAAGCTTCTGACAAAACAACTTCTTTAAATATTGCTGACTTATTCAAAACCTGTATTACATCAGTTTAACAGTAAAGTGTATTTTGGCAGTATGTAGGACAATGATTTTGGTTTATAAAATGATTAATAAATACCAAACAAATGACCAAAAAGTTTTTGGGGTTTTTTTGGTCTAATTAAAATGTCATAAACCTAAAATCTTAAGTATATTTTTGTGACCGTTTACACCCCTAGCATACACATATATAAAATAATAAAAAAAATTAGACTTTTATGGTTTTGGCTAAAAGTAAAATGTACAATTTCCCAGACGCATTTTCATAATTTTATTATAGTGAAAAAGTTTCTGAATTGTTTTTTTTTTTATTTTATTTATTTATAAATGAAAGAATAAATGCATGAAGGAGTTATTTGTATGGTCTCAAGTACATACATTTCTTAATTGTGGAAAGTCTGCCAATTGTTTTGTGAATGAATGAATGAATAAATGAGTGAGGTTTTTATGGCCTTAGGTAAAATGTCTTAATTAAAGAATCACTCAAATATATTGGCCCTGTTGGAGTGTGTCTGTGGTGTAATGGAGGTGATCTGGAGGAAGGGCCCCCGCTGCTGCTACAACAGTGAGGGCCATTAGGGGCCCCATAAGGGGCCAAACTTACGTGTGCACCTATTAAGTACAGGGCTGTTCTCTTCATCTGAACTGTCTTCTGTGGGCAAACAGAGATGAGCACACACAGCTTTGCAAAACGAGACAGTTCTATGTTAATGCTGCATTCACTCTCACACACACACACACACACACTTGCATGCACACACACAGCTTTACAAGAAACAACATAAGCAAAGGAATCTATGAATCTTTGATAACAAAATAGCAAGACATATAATAATACTCCTATGATAAAAGAGATGTGCATCCTCAGCAATACTACACAACACACAAAGAAAGAAACAAATACATGTGTTAGCAAGATCAGCAGAAAATAACAGCACAAAGCGCAGTGATGTAGCGATGTAGGGAGTGTGATGCATCTGAGCTCATGATGAGAAAGCGGTTAGACTATAAGAACAGCTGAAGCTGATCACAGCAGAAACGTTCTATTCTTTTTACATAGAGAACTGTTAGAAGCCAGATGAACTGTTGACCACAGAATTCAGTAATGACCTTTCATTGTTTAGAGCTTCAGGCAAATCTGATCTTAAAAAGTTTCAGTATCATGAAGCTTGAATGTCTCGGTCATATTTGACCACAAAAACTAAAGGTTTTTTTTGTCCCGTTGTATTCGGCATTCTCATTTTCAATTCAATAATAATAAAATATTATTGAATTATGAAGCACAACATGATCTGCTTATGAAAATATAGATCAAATTACAATCTGCTCCTGGAAAGCGCTGATTCTTCTGATTTAAGTTGAATCGTTTAATAATAGTGTGTAATCAAAGAACACATGATAATTCATGAGTGAGCATTGGAGGTACCTTGTTCTGTACTGCAGTGCCATTGGCTGAAGTTGCGACCAACAAGAATGAAGCTCCTGGTGGTGCCAGGTGATTGGCTGATGTGCTGGATGATTGACAGCGGGACATAGATGTCTCCCTGAGGACAGCTGGAGACACACACAGGAAACTCATCGGTTTTAAGCATAAACTGAAGGGACAGAAACATCTGATGATGTGTTGAACAGTATATACCTGGTCCTCTCGAACACTTTGACCCCTGTATCACCGGCCAGCGAACCGACCAGATTAACAGTCTCTGTGAGGATGGAGGGCAGGAGGAAATGATGCGAGACTTCAGCTGAACAGTGCTGGATGGATGGACAACCTGCGAGAGGAAAGAATTGAGTATTTCACGAGAAGACTTTTCTGCCTGTCCAATCACTTTAAATGGTATTATTGTGCCTCTTTAATTATTTCTTTAAATAAGTTTTAAGAGTGTTGAAAAGTGAAACAACTTTTTTTTTTTCATTTTTCTATAGCGCATGTTAAACTCTGGGAGCTTTTTCATAAGAAAATCAATTACAGATTGTGCACATTCGTACTAAATGACTTGGTTAAAAAAAAAAAAAAAAATGAACTGGTATTTATACATGCATGAGTTTTTCCCAACACTGCTTGTACTTTTTTCTGAAAGAGATTTTAAAATTCAATTAAAATTAAATTAACTTATAATTTTTTTAAATCATGTTTTTTATGTTATGTTTCTATTGTGTTTTAATGTGTTCTTTAGCTATATTTTTAGGGGTTTTTTTTTTACTTAATTGAAAATAAAAATATAAATATTAATATTATTTTTTTTACTATATATATATATATATATATATATATATATATCCCAATAAATACCATTTTGTTTAATGCCTTGTACTTTCGTATTTGTTTGTACTTTTTTTTTTTACATATATAAATCAGCATAAAGAGGCAGACGGTTGAGGCGACTCACCCAGTCTGTTCATGAAGGTGACCCAGGGCAGGTACGTGGTCTGGTAAACAGGCTGAAGAGTGCCTGTATCACCTTCCTCCAGCTGGACTGCACGTCTCCTACAACACACACACACACACACCATTCCCATGAGTCAATACATGACTACAGGCCTGTTTAACATGAGTGCTTGGGGTCACTTCAGCATTTACGTCTGTAAACCTATTGTCAGAAACGTTATTGTTCTTCCACTGCCCACAACCGCATTATCGGCTGTATTCTGACAAACACAAAGGCTGGGTGGTAATTTAATTACATCCAAATCGACATCTGAGAGACTGCCAGGAAGAGCTGGCCCAAAACCATTTGGAAATCTGATTATTCTGATACCATCTGATCAGCACAATAATGAAAAGTTAGGTATTTGGCACAATGGAATTGAGTTCCAAACAGAAGAAAGAAAACACAATAAAACAGTGTTGTATTTGTGTAAATGTTTACACCTCTTGTTCTCAAGTTTCTCTCTGGTTGTATGAAACAAAAAACATATTATCATGGAAGGTTTGTGAAAAATTGATTTTACATATACAACCCTGAGAAACAGCTCTCTGTGTTTATGTGTGTACCTCTGGGCCTGCTCTTGCTCGACTGCCATGGCCTTCTCATGGTTCCACTGCTGTTTGACGCTCTCAGTCTTGTGTCTTCTTCGGTTCACACGACTGTCCTCAACACGCTCTGGTACAATGTCATCTGTTGTCTTCGGACTGCCAAGCTCAGAAGTTTCTGGTTTACTCTAATAAATACACACACACACACTATAAGACAGATGACTGGCAGCAGACCAGCGAACATAAAGCCTGATCATTCTCCAGTGTTTACGCTTCACTGAGTCCAGATCAACCGCATCATGCTGACCATCAATGCAATTTTGGAGGCGTTGACAGTCATAATTAATGAGAGTAATTTGCTGTTAATGGAGACTGCACATGCTGAGTGAGCACACACACACACACACACACCAGTATTTCCCAGAAGCTGCGGCGGGTGGTTTTTCCGGTGGGTGTGGTGGACTCGGGCGTGCTGGCTCCAGTGGTTGGGGTGGAGCTGGGCGCTGAGCTCAGGATGATGGGAGACGGGCTGCTCCTGAGTCCATGAGCTCCACTGGGCCTCCGAGTGCTCTCCTTCATCTCCTTCACCTCCTTCCAGTCAGACTGCAGGAGACTCAGAGCAGCTGCAGACACAGAACACACAAAACCTCTTCTGCTCATTTATTTAATCAAAAATACAACAAAAACAGTAAAATTCTACAATATTATTGCAATTTGAAAATGGCTGTTTTCTATGTGAATGCATTGTAAAATGTAACTTATTTCTGTGTTCCAAGCTGAATTACTTCAGTTCTTAGTGTCACATGATCCTTCAGAAATCATTCTAAAGAAACATTTTTGATTATTATTACTGTTGAGCACAGCTGTGCTGCTTCACATTTCTGTGAAAACAATAACACCTTTTTGAGATGAATAAAAAAGTAAAAGAACAGCATTAATTTGAAACAAATCTTCTGTAATATAATAAATGTCTTCCTTGCTGAATACGATTACCCTAAAAATAATAACAAAAAGAAGTTATTTTAAAATATTTAAAAATGTTTTTTAATTAAATATAAGAAACATGATTTCAATCAGATATATTTTGTCATGTTCATGTTATTTTGTATCAAGATATTTTTATTTTAGTATTATTGAGATAGTATGAAGATATTATTAAAGTATTAATCAAGATTATAGTTTCAATTAATATTTTAAATCAGCTTTTTTGGTGGGTTTTCTATTTTAAGTTTTAGTAATATTGCCGTTTTTGTGATTTTATGTAATTTTTAAATCTATGTGCATATACTGTAGTCTTCAGACATTTTTATAATTTCAGTTTTAGTTTTAGATACTTCAATACATAAAGTTTACGACAAAAAACAATTATAGATTATATCTTTATAGTTTTAGTTAACTTTAACAACTCCATCTTGTTCCATTGGACAACTGACAACATATATATAAATATATATAAAAAATAAATGATATATAAAAAGATTACATATATATATATATATAAAATCTTTTTTTTATATATATATATACACACACACACACACATACATATATATTGACCAGGAGCAGTCAAATCTCCAAAACACACCATAACAGTACAGAAAGTGCATGTGCTGCTCACCTGTGGTCTCGTCGCGGGCGGCTGCAGTAAGGCAGAAGGTGTCCAGACACAGCGGATTGGGCAGCACACGCATCTCCATGACAACGTCACAGAGGGCATGACGTAGTGCCGCCCGGAGCCGGTCGGTCAGCTGCAGCGGGCTGATGTTACCCTGCTCCCACACGTCGAAGCGCACACACACAGCTGTACCTGCACAGAGACGAGCCACACCACTACTGTAAAAAATGCAACTTCACATTCTCCAGTTTACAAAACCTTTCGAGTCTCTCATGGGTCATTCCTGTTACACAGTCACTTTTCTGTCTCAGTGATTCATATTTTCTCTAAAATAGTCACATATTTGTGAGAAATTGCTGAAATGATATATATCAGGTCTAATTTATCACTTGAACAGAGATAACAAAAATATCATATTTATATATTATAATAAATATATTATTATTTATTTATCTTTTACAATCCTTTTAACTGATATATGCGTTCAATATTACCATGTCTTCAGTGCAAAATAATCAAATTCCACTAGAAATATAAACCATGAAATAATACAAATTTCAAAATATTTTTAAATTATGATATAGACTAGGCTAAACTTCATCTACTCATAAATATAAATCATATGAAAGTGTATTTATATTTATACAATTTTCCCTGAACTAATTTTCCACCCTGTTACTATGTACTTCCTCACCTTCCAAAATAAACAATATTTCTTTTTGAAAATTATCTCAGTGAAATTGTATTATTTAGGTAAATGTCACCTAATCACTCAAAGTTTTTGAAATATTCTCCTGCTTGTCCCTCTCTAAAAATTCCACTCTGCTTTTTTTTCCATTCTCATTTATGGAACGTTTATGGAAACGTCCGATGGAGAAAAAAAACAATACCTGAAATAGTTATGAACATTATGTTTATCTGTAGAAGGTTAGAGAGCTCGATGTTCATCGCTGAAAAAATCTACAGCTAATTTAGCTCAAAGTATTCCACCCTGTTAGGTTTGTATAGACTGTGAAACTATTTTAATAGAATACAGAGCTTGGCCAGTAAGTGTTCCATACATGACACTATTTTGGTAGAATGCTAAAAACCTGAAAAAACGTAATGTGAACTGTTCTGGAACTGTGTTGAGAAGAATGAATTCTAGTTAGGTCCTCTTTTGGAAGCACAAACAAAGAGGTTTCACTTTCACAACGACAACTACAGCGAGAATAATAGCCCCGCCTTCTCGTTATGAAAAAAAAGAATGACATATTACATCAACATTGAAGATAATTAAGTGTTTTAGCTGAACAAAAAAGTTAAGTCAACTTTTAATTTTTTACAGTGTGTATGTTCACTAAAGCATCCCGACCTGAGCTCTGGCTGTCAGAGTCCACTTTGAGCACAGTGGTCAAGGCCTCAAACTGGTCCGGCTGGAGAGAGATGCTGGAGACGTCGCCTCTGAGAGCCGGGCTGCTGCCGTCCTGAGCCAGAACCTGCAGAGCGCAGCCTTTAGCTTCCACGAACGATAGCACAATGCAGGCGATACCTAGAGAGAGCAGAACGCTAACTGGGTTAGAGGAGAGACGGAGAACACATCTAAGCAGCTCGACAGAACCGCATGAATGATGCAAACTCACATGAAAGCAATACATTCAGCTAGAGCTGCATGCTCAAATGTCTCTTCAAACAAAGCTCAAGGGGTTGATTTTATTAAAAGGAAATATTTTTTAAAATGAAGGTCACTTTAAATTTGTTTCGAAACATTTGAGCTTCATTCACTTCATTCTTTTTCATTTGTCTTTTGTATAAAAGTCAGTTTACCCTCGACACAGCCTTTCAATCATACATACATTTCTGAAACTATAATCATTTTATTTAAAGTAACTGATTTTTTCTTTGATGTAAAGGTAACATTAAATATGTGCTTTATGTATTAAACATCTTTATAAATTATTTTGCTTCTTTTAAAATGGATTTTATGTACAGATCTGATTATCCTTCACATGAACACAACCTTTTAACCATAAAAATATGAAAACCCATCATTAAAAATATATTCTTGAAATTACGATGATAAGAAAAATAAACCATTTAAATTTTTTTTGTTTACATTTTTTTTTTTTTTTAATTTTTACAAAAACTATGCTGTCTTTTACAAGACGATATGTGGGAAGAACTAAATTAACAAGAAATCAAATTAAACATCTATGAAGGATATTTTTGCAATTTCTAATTAAGCTGTAGTCTGTGCAAAAAATATAAAAATACCATAAAAAATTGCGTTTATTTATGACACTATAAAATCTAGCTATGAAAATACTGACTGATTCTATTCAAAACATGTCATTTCCACTATATATAATATTATAAAAGCACAATACAACATTTGATATGTGGTGAAAATGACATATTCGTGGAAATGTTTATGATTCGCAAAAACGAAGACTAGACAAAAATGACATTTACATACTGTATACATACACTGTTGGACATTATTAATATGCAAAATAAAATTTATTTAGGCAGTTGACACTAAAGAGAGATTTGCAGCAACAAAGCAGCGTTGTTATTATTATTTTTTTTACTCAAAGGAAAAAAATAAACTAATAAGAATAAACAAACGATGAAAAAAACTAAATAAAGATAAAACAATTAAATAATGAATGAATAAATAAAGGATGCAAAAACTGAAAAAAGCAATATTAATATTAAAAATAGAAATATTAAAAAAGAATATAAAAAACAAACCTAATATTAAAATGAATTTTTATCCCACACTTTATATGTTTGCTTTAAGAGAGTGTATTTTCTGAAAGTCCACAAGGCTGAGCACTCCCATACTTGAAGAAACACCCATATGTAGCCTTACATTATCTAAACACAACCATATTTCAGAAAACAATGCCTCTACTTGAGTACAAACTCTCATAAATCCTTTAAATGGGTTTTTATGCTGTTGTATTGACTCGGTTATGCTGTTTACAGCGTGAAGCCAGGAGGTCTTGGGAAGCCGCGGCTCTGATAAGCGCAGAAAGAGAGAGACTTCCATCATTAGATTCTCAGAGATCGATGGCGCCTTCGCTCCAGTGGTTGTGGCTATAAAAAAGCATCGCAAACAGAGCGGCGGTCGCATTAAAAGGCATTAGCAGCAAACAGTGGAGCGCGAGCAGGGATTTATCCAGCTGCTTGTATTAGCGTATGCCGTCAGCGGTTTGAGGTGTGATCGATGTATAAGTGTGTGTGTGTGTGTACCAGATTTCAGATACTAATGCACCCCACACAACCACCTGAGATAAATGTGCATCTGCGCTCTTACATGCTAAGCACTTTGCATTTATATAGATGCACGCAGGAAAGTGTGTTTTCAGTCAGAAACATTAGTACATGAGCTTAAATGATTCTATCCAAGCAAGCTCGATTTCTTGCATCGTGGTGTTTTTGAGATGCGTCAGACTGAGATTCATAACGCAACGCAAGCACGTGTTGTTTTCGGAGCGGTGCCAATCAATGAGCGGCTTCTCAGCATCGTGGCCTCTCATCTATGAACTCCATTTGCGGTGATCTTTTAAGAGCGCTTGATGAGGTGTGATGTGGCATGGCGTGACCCCTGCGCTCCAGAAAGACCGCAAGAGGACAGAGAGAAGGGCCCTTCAGTCTCAGCTGGACTCTGGGGCTTCAGTCAGAAAGATAGAGTGATAACAGAAGTCACTTCCTGATTTATAATGACTGCGGTCAGCAGTAGAGAGGGTGAATGAGATGATTTTACATTCTGAAGTGCCTGAATAAAGACATATGCACTGCACAAAATGATCATTCTAACAAAGAACAATGATTGTCCGTTGCAGAAAAGAGAATATACTTGAGACAAATCATGCAGTTTCACAACAAAATAGTTCGTCACCTTTAGTTTCGGTTGAAAACTCAGTAAGAGCGTCTAAATTACTTATTAATGCAGCAAATTACCAAAATGTACTAATAAAGAGCTTCTGTTTATTTCTACATGCTACTGATTTGCTTTGTCATTAAAAGTTATATAACTCAACATAGACATCTTTTTTTCAGAGGACTTGTTTATCAGCATTTCATATTTGTATTTTTTCAATTATGTACATTTACAAAACTTTTTTTTGCCTCAATGCAGCGTTTTTGTAATGAGAGGGACGGTGAATTTGACATCAATCTTCCTTCCTTCCAATCTTTCCTTTTATTGAAATCATGAAAACCTTATAATGAAGTTTAGTTTTTGTGCAAATGGGAATGCAAAAATATATATTTGGGGTAATCTTCCATTCACTGCTCTAAAGCAAATATGACTATTTCCACTGCTGAGAAACCCAGAAACGTACAACAAAACTGCCGGAGAAATGAAATCACTCAAGCTAGCGGCTTAATGCATTCAACCCTGTTTGTTTTAGCATTTGAAAACGTGTGGGAACAACAAACAGTGAGCTCTATGGGAACTTACAGTCTCAAACTTCTATATTGATTGATACTTAATGAACGTAATAGCACATTCTGCAAATTGTACCACAAGATGCCAGTTGTGGTGATCGTTTGCACAATAATCCTTTGCTTAGTAAGCTTCACACGGACTGGCTGCAAAAACGAGTGTCAGAAGTCTTCAACATTAAGGTATTTGGGCAGTTAGCGTAAAGCAACAGTTTACCCGATCAAAAAACATTAAAGTCAAGTCATTTTCTAGTTTGCATTCACCGACATAGTGATGCAGAACAATCTGTAATTAAAAATATCAGATTCAATTTCCATCAGATCCTTATCAAACAACTTCAAAGGGCTTGTAATAAGGCCAACTTCCTTCCTGTGAGTCTTTTTTTTTATTATTATTATTTTGGGATCCATTTCAGCCATTTTATCTATAGTGTTTTTTGAATACTGATATTTGAAATTATTTAAATAATAGGAGGTACTCTGAAAGTGAAATTAAAACCACCAGTAGGTGACAGTAAATCACTTTAAATAAGTGAGTCATTGTGATTGAACCGAATCACTTAAACGGTTGATTCATTCAGAAACTAATGTGTTTGAAATTATTTGAAAAAAAAACGACAACACATTAAGAAAACATCTTTATCAGTTTGACAACACAAATTCTAACAACGCAACCAAACAGAAACGCGCTGCAAACAGCACGGAGCACAACAGAAATGTTTCAGGGGGACCTCAAAAAGTGCGGAACCCATCTGAGAGTAACTCTATCTAGCATAGCATTAAAACAATGTTTCACAATTAAGTGTGTCATTCGTCAGATTAGTCTAATAATATCCAAAAGACCATATGATTGTTCAAATAAACACAAAAAAATTCACCTTTTAGTTGAGCGACAACATCTCTGCTCTGACCAAAAGCCACAGAACAAATAATCAGGTCCCAGATGGGTTCGACACTTTTTGAGGTCCCCCCGAAACATTTCCGTTGTGGTCCGTGCCGTTTGCAGCGCCTCCCTGTGTTTGGTTGCGTTGTGAGAATTTGCAGTTTGCATGCGTTTTTTCTGTTTGCATGTGTTTTCTTAAGTTTGCAGCAGCCACCGTATATTTGTAATCATGGTCTCATTTTAGGAGAAACAAATGTCTTGAATTTGTAATCAATTTAAAGGCATTTTATTAGACTGAATTATGCAGTGAAAAAACAGTAAATACGCACATGCACTAGTCTAGACTTCACGTAATGCACGCGTGCACTCTTGTAGAGGTGTTTTTGCAAAATACTCGATAATATAAAATTGCACACCAATAAAACAAAAATTACGATATGTTAAAATGTTCTTTGTGCTCCTGAGAAGAACAAAGGCGAGTTAGGGTGAGTAAATGCCGTTTGATATAAATCGAAGAACTTAATTAAAAAGGTGTACAATAAATAAACATTTGTTTTTATCAAAACTTATAAGCTAAGTGTGAGTGTCGCGAGTCATGTTTACTTTAATCGACACCCTGAATCCCTACAGCGCATAGTGAGGACAGCTGAGAAGATCATCGGCGTCTCTCTCCCCTCTATTGAAGACATCTTCACCACACGCTGCATCCGCAAAGCTACCAGCATTGTGGCTGACCGGAC
>JAUYWG010000449.1:0-15235 GCA_034779775.1 Enteromius afrohamiltoni | reverse complement strand
GGTGTGTGGCTTTCCTAATCAAGTCCAATCAGTATAATCAAACACAGCTGGACTCAAATGAAGGTGTAGAACCATCTAAGGGACGATCAGAAGAAATGGACAGCACCTGAGTGAAATATATGAGTGTCACAGTCTGAATACTTTGGACCATGTGATATTTCAGTTTTTCTTTTTTAATAAATCTTCAAAAATGTCAACAATTCTGTGTTTTCTGTCAATATGGGGTGCTGTGTGTACATTAATGAGGGGAAAAAATGAACTTAAATGATTTTAGCAAACGTCTGCAGTTAAAAAATGTAAGGGGGTCTGAATACTTGTACACTGTATATACGAGCAATTCTAACGCAAATTATATGTTGAAGTTTTTCAGGTGTAAACCTGTATGATTTGAGTCTTGAGAGAAAGCAGACGCAGTGAGGATGAGTCATGTGAAGAAGGTTGACTTTAGGTGCAGACTGCTTCTCATTAGAATTGTGTTAACAGGCTTGTTTGAGCCAGCTGTGACTCAACGTTTAGCATGGCGTTTAATACTGTTTTGGTAAAAGAGAGAAACTGGATTTGTGCTGTGAGCGGAGAGTTTTGGATCAGGATGTAAATGGTGCAGTGGTGGATTGGTTTGTGAGGTCTGTGGTGCAATCAGTGCCGTCCTGAACAGATGCTTGTATAATTTCTGTCTGTAATGTTATGACATGCCACCTGCCATTTTCGGATGCTAATACAAGCTGTCGTAGATCAGAGATCAAATTGTTTCTGGATTGCTTGGATAGATCAGTAAATGGTACTTTTGGTTGACCAGCAGTTCTTCTACACAATCTGATACACTCTGTCAACATGTTCTTTTGGCTCTCACCCATTTTCTCTATTAAAAATATTTAGTGCTCAAAGATTTCTGCTAAGATCTTTTTTATCATTAAAAATACCAATTGAAATGCATCAAAAAACATAAGACTGTTGTTATCAAACGTTAGATTACTAAAAATGAATAAATGCTAAAGAGTATTGTTGAATTTGAGATGGCAAAATTGTCAGCTTTTAAAAAAGAATTCTCAAATATATACAGTATATATACATAGTCAGTCAAATTGTTCTAAACAGGCATATCAAGAAGGAGGATGTGGTTTATGCTGACTGCAGTGTTTTGTGCAGTAATAATTGGATGCAATTAAAATGATTGTTCACTAATAATTTTGGCCCCGTTTTTGCCCATTTTATTTCTCTCTGTCAGTAATGAATCTGTTTTCAGACACGCTTTAATTGTTGGCATCTGAAAAAAGCACTATTGGTCGACTTCTATACAATTCCATTAAAAAAACATGAAGCTGATTTTTATTCTGTCACTTTTTTTTCTCTCCACTAATTTTACGTGATTTATACATGTCATATGATGATAAAATAAAGTTTAATTTCATTTTAGGGTAGAAGGGTTTTCATTCATATTATTGATTCTGAAATATATTGTATTGATTTTAATGGACTATTATTTTGATTGTGGATTCTGGTAATACAGATAACTGAAACCAGATCATCCCTGTATTCCACTTTTTTACATTAAGTGGAAAGTGTTTGCACGCATTACTGATTTAATCAGTTATCAACCATATTTTCCTATTTTACTTACCAATAGACAAAATCTGCTAGATATATGTATCTATTAAATGTATGGATCTTTTAGACTGTTCTTCCTATAGTATTTAATCATTATCATACGTATCATGCTTGTCATAACGTGAATGCATGCGTAAGCATAGGCTGAAGTGCTGCGGTGAAATCATGCGTGAGGCATCTATGCGGCAGAGTCCCATCATGCCGTTGTGATTCCAGCAGTCTCTCTTTGTCCCTCTGTTCTCTGGTGTTTGGGAGCATTTCATGAGTTCACAGCATCGCCCTCTTGTGGCTGTAACAGGATTGCTGCATTTGGTAGGGAGGCTTACAATTAAACACCTTTAAATCACTTTGCTGCTGCTGCGTTTATTTGACGTAACGTCCTATAATCTTATTACAGAGATCCTCCTGGAATAATCTGGGTTACCTGGCTTTTTTGAGGCCAGTAGTTCATGAGAGATCCCTTTGAGGGATTTCAGCCTAAGATGTGCCTTGCTTAGATCTTTGTTCTCTATGCCGTTAGCATTCTAACGTATTTCTAATCCTGTTTTTGCTGTATGTATGTAAAGGATTGTTAAAGTAAATGTTTTTATAAATGTTTTATACATTAAAATTAAAAAAAAATAAAATAAAATAAAATAAATATATATATATATATATATGAGTGTGTGTGTGTGTTTAAATATTTACTTTTTTAAATAGAATACTTTTTTTATTACCATTAACGAAGAATATATAAATGCTGATTAAAGCAGATTTACTATATTATTAGTATATTATTATATTATTAGTCTTTTATACCACATCACATCCTATATTAGGTTATTAGCTAGCTAGTTTGCTCACTTTAGCTTCACTAACCTAATTTCCATGTTCAATTGAGCTACGTCTTGCTTCAGGATTGTGGGTAGTGTAGATTGAAATCAATGGTTTCTACTGTTGCTCTGTCCTTCTGTTGACTAGTATTTTTACTTCTGGAGCCCTACTTTTGGAGTTTATGTTACTGCATGTTTAATGCTGGACTGTGAGAGGACGAGAGGAGATTCAGGGCGAATTTTGGAGATAAAGATGTGGCCACACAATAGTGACGCATGTGTGTAACTCTTCTTGTGTTGTTGTGTTTGTTTGGGACAGTGCTGCTGGTGAAGCAGGCCTGGCCCCAGACGGCATCTGCTCCGGGGCCGGCAGAAGGCTCCTATGACCTGGCCATGGACGCTGGCTCAGAGAGCAGGCAGTACCAGGCCTCATCTACAGCATTCAGTAAATATCATTACTATACTCTACTGTAACTGCTGTGTGTTCCCTGTGACTCTATAACACATAAACACACACCCTTTCCCCGCACTGCATCTGAGGAACACTTGCCCTCATTGTTCTGTTTCCCCCCGTGTGCACACACACACACATAGTTTTGACGCTGCAGGATTTGATCACATAATGACTTCCACGCATGCTGTGTAAACACACATTTCAACAAGTTCTGTTCCAAATCCTAGTGAGCTGCTCTGCTGACTACTGCGTACATAGGCAGCTATAAGGCAGCATCATGCAAAATAAAACTTTTACGGTTTATTCTTGATTTTTGGTTGTGATTTTTCTTTTTCTGCATTTATATTGATTTCCACATTTTCATAAGTTTCTTAAATGCAAAAAAAATGCTTTGTTTATTATTATTTTAAATAATAACATTAATAATAATGTTACTTTTAGTATTAGTATTTAATTCTATTTTTGATGATTGATTTGTTAAATCTAAATAAAATATTATTTAGAATAATTATTATGACTTTTAATAACATTCTTATTTGACATTTATTTTTTGATTTATTTTGACTTGAGCTGCAACTGATATGGAGTGCTCTAGAGAATCTTCATAATTGTTTTCTATAAAATTTGACATTAAATATATAAAATATGCTTTGTAAATAGATATGTAAAGTTCTAATGAGATTTACATTATTTTTCACAGTGCATTTTGGGATTGCCCTGTTGAAAATCCAAATCACTGATACAGTTTTCTATTAATATATATATTTATTTATTTATTTTCAATTTTAGTTACATATTTAGCAATTTTGTGGCATGTTTTTTTCTATTAGTTTTTTCTATTAATTTCTATTAGTTTTTTTTTTTTTATTTTATTTTCATTTCAGTTATTAACTAAATGAACATGAACTGGTTAAAATGTAACAAGCTTTATATTTTTTTAAATATATTTGATGTCAAGTAAAAAAGATTTCTTTAACTGAAAAGCAACATATTTTCTTTAGTGTCACATTATGCTTATGATGTCTGTAAGTGCTGTCTAGGCGGTTTGTGTATCTCACATTGCATAATGTAGACATAGATTCAGAGATCTAAGGTTTCATTCTCACTGTAGACAGTCAGCGGGGCTTTTGGACTTGGATTGCAGCATTAAATGAGTGTTGTGGGATTGAATGAGTCAGATTGAAAGGCTCAGCTAGACTAAAGAGAGTTGAATCCGGTGTGTTGCATCAGTGCTTGGTTAAACATTTAGAAATGACTGACAGTGTGTTTTCAGTATGAATGGAATCTGGTGGTGCCTTGAGTAACTAATAACGCCTCAAGCATTGTATTCCTCCCATTTGTGCAGCTGATGTTGCATTCATGTGCATTTTTTACAACTTTGTTGTAAACAAACCTCCAGTAAAAGCCAGATGGTGTGCCTAAAAAAGAGAAAGTTTGTCGGCGTGTGTTTGCTTGTTCAATATGTGATATTTCTTACTTGAAAGGGTGTGTGTGTGTTGTGGCACACTTGTAGAATGACAGCGCAACTCTAGTGTGCTTTACTGTTGCTCAACAGAAGGGGGTGACATGGAGGTTTCTGAAACCCAACCAGAGACGTGGTTTAGTGTTAAATGTTGTTTTGGTATAATGTGTGTAAATTCGATTGTTGTTTGGCATATGCCTCCTTGACCTGACTCTCTTTCTGTGTCTCATTCTGTATTTCAGGATATACTGCAGGAACGCCTTATAAAGTGCCCCCTACTCAGACCAACGGAGCCCCTCCACCCTATTCCCCATCTCCTAACCCCTACCCGACAGCCATGTACCCCATTAGAAGTGCCTATCCCCAGCAGAACCTCTATGCTCAGGTAAAACCCTGATCTGTAGTTACAGCAGAGTCCATGATTAGCTTAATGTTTTGTTGTGTTTTGAAATCAAAGTTGACTCTTCTAATCTTATTCTGCATTATTCATCAGGACAAAGTGTTGGTCAACATCCTCTAGGTCAAACCATAGCTATGCAAGCATTGTAAAATCTTCTTAATAGTTCATGCATTTGTGCAATAAAGATGGCAGCAGTAATATCAAACAAGCATTGTTAAATAACACTGAAATCAATACCTAGAAAGTAACCCATTTTTTCCTAGAATATTGTTTATCTCAAATACTGCACATCAAAGTAGTGTCAAAAAAGTGTAAAACACTTGTGAATGTAATAAATATTCTTGCTATTTAGCACAGTGTTATTTTACTGTTATTCATAGTATGCATTCATATATACACATATATATATATATATATCCTGTATGTCTGTGTATTTATATATTCATATAAATATAATGTACACAGTAAAAACGCATATATAACATAAACAAGAACTTTTATTTTGGATACGATTAATGATTTGACATCATTTTTATATAATATAATAACTTTTTTTATGTGTGTGTTCTTAAAAAAAAAAAAAAAAAGGCTATTTTGTTTTGTTTTAGTGCTAAAACAGCTTATATAAATACTACTATTTCAGCTTATTTCTTATTTAATTTAGGTTTTGCAGCTAATATTTCATGTTTTATCTCAGCTTGATCTGAATTACCGAAACTGTTTTATATTAGTTTACTACATTGATATGGTAATCAGACTGTATTAAATGCTGAAGTAATGTGGTTTAGGATCTAAACCCTTCAGTAGAGTGATTTTGGTTGCTCAGTGTTTTGTAAGGACTATTGGGATTTGTTCTCATAACACCTAACTTCACAACACAGTGAATCATCCCTTTACGGGTTTTGAACCTCCAGCCTTTCGGCTCCTCGTCACTGGTCTTTTGTAATTTGAGTTGGTTTTGTTTTCAGGGTGCTTATTACACACAGCCGGTGTATGCGGCCCAGCCTCATGTAATCCACCACACCACCGTGGTCCAGCCCAACAGCATCCCTTCCGCCATCTACCCTGCTCCTGTACCCGCGCCCCGCTCCAACGGTGTGGCTATGGGCATGGTAGCCGGAACAACGATGGCCATGTCTGCCGGTGAGATGCTCAAAAATTACAATATTGTTGAAGCTAAGAAGTTATATTTTCAAATTCTAAATGAATGTTTACTTTGAATAACAATTATTAATTTGATTTATTTCAATGCATCTCTAGCCATCTGTTTTAAAATTCTTTTAGTTCAGTATTAAGGTGTATTTATTTATTTAAGTATAAATTTATGTTTAATATATTTAAAGTTTTGACATAAATTCATAAATCATAAAATAAGACATACATTTTGGGGGGAATGTAGAATGAAAACATATTCAATTGATATTACATTTATTACAATAATTTCTTTATTTATTATATAATTTATAAATTAGATTTATTGCAAGTAATAAATCACATTAATGCTATAATTAAATATGCATAAATGCATATTTAAATTAAGAAAATGTTTCAGCAGAATTGATGAAAATTACAACATTTAATTTTGAATAGAATTAATATTTTATATAAAATGTACATTTTAACATTTATTAATGCTGTTAAATCTGTTAATATTGTTGAAGTTTTTAGTTTATTTATTAGATTCATAAAAAATGACATCTACTGGCATATTTAGTTCAGCTGAAAAGCATCACAGTGTTATTCTTACAGCGGTGGCCAAAATTATTAGAACAGTAGTATATTCACCGGCTAAAGGAACCAAAACCCCATCCATGAGAGAATGGAGAAAAAAAAACGTGGGAGAAACCAGACTTAGTTGGGGCCAGTTCTCCTCTGGCCGGACACCCAGCACCTAATTTCCAGTTCAATATTAAGCAAATGTCAGATTGTGCAAAGGACTTATAGTGTGTGTGTGTGTGTTTGTGTTTGTGTGCATTTGGTTCCGGTGATCTGTCCAAGAAGCTCATCTTTGTGCTGATCCACCGTCTGATCTGGATACGGATTGAGGAACAGAAAAAGAGAGAGACAGACTAATATTAGCATATAGGCCATTCTTTTTACGATGTAACAAGCACATTGTGTGTTAAGGGGAGTGTTACTGGTTCTGGCTGATGTAATTAATGCAGCCTAACAATGCTTTCATGGATTTTAGTAATAAGTGTGTATTAGTGTGTTAAGTGTAAGCAGACGTGGAGGACTATGATGTGATGTGTTCTGTATAATAGTGGACGTTTTGATTTAAAAAAAATGACCCTTCAATCCCTTCCAACAGGAACGCTGCTGACCACCCCTCAGCACACTCAGATCGGAGCACACCCCGTCACCGTGCCAACGTACCGACCCCAAGGAACACCTGGGTACAGCTACGTGCCACCTCACTGGTAGAGCCCACCTGCCAATCATGTGAGTTCCCACCCACACGACTCGTTCAGTCACCTGGCGGCAAGTGATCACTGACTCTCTGTCTGATCGTCTTCTCTCTCTCTCTCCTTTGCAGATCTGGAGTCAAACATTGTATGCAACTACTCAAGTCTTACATCGGCGCTCTGTGCTCAACAGTGAGGCGCCACGTCTGTTTGCAAGAACAAAAAGAGAAAAAAGTGCAAGGGTCACTTTATGCATTCTTACGTGTTTTTGTAAAAGCTGCTTTTTTATCTTTTTATTTAATTTCTTTTTTTTTTTTTTCCTTCTCATTTTTTTTGGGATGATGTTCTTGCATTAGGTTATTTTAATTCTTCATTGTTCCATAGTTATTCTATAAGAGCTCCAGAATGATTTCGACCAATCACAACCCGTCTTTGTGTTCAGTATAAACGCTGGTGTGTAGGAATGTACCGACGCAATATCAGCACCACTCGGATCATAATCATCCACTTATGCTGCCAAATTTTATAACCTTTAGATATTAGAACAGGGTTTGTCGTTTTCTTTTATTTATTTACAGCAGAGTTTGATTTCAGCCTTCCCAAAGCGCTTGGGAACCGTTCAAGGAAATTTCATTTCGTTCTGTCATCGATAACAAGGGTGTCTTCCAGCTTGTAGCTGTTCATGTAGATTTGTAAGGAATATATCATTAGTAGGGCAGTGCAAATGTGGTTTAACCTTCATTAGGATATCGAGTACATACAGTAATCTTAGTTATTCACTAAATAGAGAACGTTTGAGTGAGCCGGTTACTTTATTAGCTTATGTGTCAGGATAGCGTAAGCTTCGAAACTATAACGTACATATACGATTTATACAAATGTGCGCGCATGGTTGCTCTCGCGGCATGCGCTCACCGTGAATATTGAGGGGGGAAAAAAAACTATCAGTGGCACTTAGCTGGAGCCTCTGGGTGTGATGTCATCCTGAGGGCATCGAAACCTGTGCCAACTTTGAGGCCAGAAAGAAAGGACGCTACTCTGACGGAACGATTAGGATCGCATCCAATTCAAAGGGACTTTGTGACATCGTAGATAGCACTAAAAGCAAAAAAACACACACACACAAGGGAGGGATGGTGTTCCGACATTTATTTCCAATCAGTTCCGGGTCTAGAGTGGGTCTGACCCCTGGTCCTCTGTGAATCCTTGGACCTTTAGGCCCGTCGTTGCACAGATTTTAGGCGTAGGAATGGAGTTGTTCAATGCAATAATGCGAACGGCCTGCTTGAATGGCTTTTAATTGTAATTTACAGCATTTTTAGAGCGAGAGATAAAGAGAGAATCTTGATTTCCTATCCCAAGGCCTCGCCTGTATCCATGAATAGTGTACTCAGAAGTGACATATCAAGTATTCTACGAAATGTTATCATACCGAAGCATTGCACATTGACAAATAGACGTAACTTAATAACCAATTATACGGTACACTCTCATATTTAATGATGTAATTAAGAAAATCAAGCATTTACTCTGCAGACCATTAGTCTTGGTAATGTCTCTGGAAGTAATATTATTGTCAGTACAGAACAGTATCACTCTTTGCATTGTTTTGTTGGCTAAGCGACCACTATTGCGATATATACTACACTCAAAAGTGGGAAGAAGCGATTCTCTGATCTTATGTGAAAGTCATAACGTCTAGTAATGCATGTGTCATGCGGGTGAATGCAGTATAGTGTAATCAGATGGAAACTATGCCCTTGCGAAGCATGGTTGCATCATGTTGAATTGCAGCTTATGGATTGCTTTTAATAATACATTTACATTACAGCACATTCCCTTTGGTATTTTTTTTGTTGAAGTAAAGGGAGAGAGTGTGAGCGCAGAGTAACTCATGAATCTCATGGTGTGTGTGTCTGTGTGTATATATATATATATAAATCACATCAATTAAGTGAATTTTATTTTATTTTTTTTTAGAATTTTTTTCCATTACTGTAAAATATCCCTTTTTGAATAGTTATTTGTGTTACTCTAAATAGTGTTTATTTTTGGAATCTCGGCAATGGTTGTTTTTTTTTTTACATCAGCAATGGCAGTACAACAAATATTTCTCTAGATGTCAAGAGGAAATTGTCAAAAAGTTAATAATAATAATAATAATGCAAAATATTTCAATATAAAAAATGCTTCATTTTCTTTATGCAAAAACCCACACCTATATAGATATATATATATATATATATATATATATATATACACACACACACACACTCTCCGACATAAAGGTACAAAAGCTGTCACTGGGGCGGTACCTTTTCAAAAGGTACACATTTCTACCTATTAAGTTCAAATATGTACACTTTAAATACTAATTTGTATCTTTTTAGGTACCAAAAAAAACCTTTAGGTACAACTATGTGCATTTTGAAAAGGTACCGCCCCACTGACAGCTTTTGTACCTTTATTTCTGAGAGTGCATATACTTGACAGGTTCCATGAGGTTCATCGCTGCAGAATTATAATTTTCCTGCCATTTGGCAAAAGCAGCATTGATATTTGTAATATTTGTCTACCGATGGAATTGTATTCACATGATGTCATCAGTAAGTAATGCAGATCAGTCGAACCAGCTCATTTGTTGATGACTGAATGAGAGTCTCGTACTTCACAGCATGTTCACACACTCTGTTTTGATGACGTATGATGTCACTTTCCTGCGCTCTCTGCCCAACTCTTTCCTTTTCTGGTCTTATACAGTATTATATCAAGCAGTGAACTATATTTTCTGTGTCTTTGCATAAGTTTGCATCACGAGACTTGATTGATGCGTTGAATCACAGTAGTCGACATATGACACTTTGAACTCTAGGACTAGAGTGACCTTTTACACTGCAAAAAGAATAAAGGGTTTTGATTCTGAAATAGAGGACGTTACCATCCACTCTGACATGTAATTTAGGCGCTTTTTACGTAAGTGTTATTTAAAGTTTTAATTAATGATTGATGTTAATTTTTCTTTAATAGGAGATCTTTATAGTTGATCTGGAGTGGAGTGATACAGTCCATGTGGTTGAGAGGCATTTCAGAGCACAAGTCTTCAAAGGGTTTCCTCTTCCTCTACATTCATTTCCCCTATCTGTCTTTCTCTTCTCCTTTTCTGTTCTTTTCAAGGAGGACAGAGTTCAGTGATTCTGCAGCTACACTGAAAATAAAGGCTTTTTAATGAAAATGAGTTCTGAGCAAATATGTTGAAGTTACAGCCATGTAGGACGTTTTAATGCAGGGTCATCGTAAATTTAAAGGGACACATCATCCAAAAATGATACGTGGGGAGAAAAAAATTCAAAGTGATAACAGAACTTGGATGATTCATTCCTTTATTAGTTCTTTAAACAGTTGTATCAGTACTCGGATATATTCACACTATTCCAGCGAGGGTTTTTAATGTGTTTCTCCCATTTTAAAATAAACTGATCCATTTTCTGTGTGAAATCAGGTGGTCTTTTTCGAGGGGGGGTTTTCGCCCCGGTCATTATGTGGAAAAGGCTTTGGTTTCCTGTTGTTGTTTTTTTTTTTCCTCTCTCTGTTTGGATCATTTTGATGTTGCTATTGCAAACCCATGCACTGTTCTGTTCTTTGGTTTCAGGGCATCGATCAAAGGATTGTTTACTAGCGCCCGTGATGCATGCAACGGGTTATTAGCTCTAGTGAAGTCAGTGTCACGTCACCAGTATGTAAAGGTATTTCTAAAGTAATTGTGGCACTGCTTTCACGCTCTTGCTGAGAACCTGTGATATGTACCATAGGCTTTGATGCAAACCAACGAGGGGTTGCTATCTCTCGCTACTGTTTTGGAAAACAGCTATTTGTGTTCGACCCATAATAAGACTTTGTTGTTTGCATTCTAAATGTAACGAAAAAGGGGAAAGTCTTCCAGAATTGATCTCCCTTTGGTGAGTGTTCAAGAGCCCTTGCCCCCATAGTATGTATGACGCACTACTGTGCGGTTCTGGCAGCATGGAGATCTCGCTCCTGTGAGGTTCTGGCAGGTTCGAGCGCATGTTCGCCAGAGCGGTCCAGACCGTGCCGCTCCACCATTTGAGCAAGGAGACCCACATCAGGCTTGTGAAATGAAGTGTAAAACTGTTTTTATTATTTTGGGTTTTTTTATTGTTTTGTTTTTATTTTTGAAGATCAGTTAGTGATCTCTGTGACATAATTAAGCCAAGTTTGTAATTGTATAATATTTACTGTAAGATGTAGAACATTCAATAACTATTAAAATCTTTCCAAAAAAAATAAACAGTTGTTGTTTTTTTTCCTGCTACACACTCATGTAATCCTGATGATGGCTTTTTTCTTGTAAATTAGATTTAGTGTCATTTTAAGTTTAATGGTTAAACTATTATTATTAAGATTTATCTGTAAACAACTGTTAAAACCTAAATAACAGGAAAAAGGCTTCATTTTACGGCAAGTTATGTATAAGGATAGCAATTAATGTTTTCATGTCTGATGTATATGTGTGTGTGTGTGTATATATATATATATATATATGAAATAGAATTGTTTTGCTGAAATAGAAAGTTTATATATATATATACATATATAAATGTTTTCTGACACTTTAAAGGCATTCTTCCTCCATAAAAATTCAATTTTACTGATCCAAAACATTTAAAAGGTAGCATATAATCTTATAACTTTCTATTTTTAAATTAAAGGCTGTTCTGTGCAAAGAATCCTAAATATAAAAACAATTGGAGGAAAGTGTTTTGAATTAGATGAAAGCATTTGTCTGAAAAGATTAACAAAAAAATACTTATTTCTTAATGATATAGTTCTTGAGATAATACAAAAATAAAGTCCCATCTTTCGTCATTATTGAGAGTACCCATGGACTGTTTTACTGATGTCCGTATACATTTCTAGATCTGGTCAGACTAGTCAGAAAGATTTTCTTCATCAGAAATATCTTAATTTGTGTTCAGAAGATGAACAAAGGTCCTACAGAATTTATGTACAGACTCTACGTATATACAGCTGTAAAAATCTGCATACAAATAAAATTATACTTGAGTAAGAGGCAACGATTAAAGATGGAACACAGGTAATGATTCATGTCTTAGATGTTTGAACTGGAGATGGCATGCGTAGATGTTCTGTACAGAGATCTGCCGGAGGGGAGAAGGGAGTCATTTGTGTAGAGGGAGAATAGCAGCGGAGAGAGAACGTAGCCCTGAGGAGCACCGGTGCTGATGATGCAGGTGTTGGATCCGGGTTTTCCCAGCCTCACTAGAAAGCCGGTGATCCTGAAAGATGAAAACGGAGTCCACAGACAAGATCCTTGCATAATTCCCTGGTTTGTTCAGATGCTGGAAGATGTGGTGCAATCCCATATTGACTGACAGACCTGTTTGGGTCAAGTAATGTCCTTCAAGTCTCACCCATAAATGACCTTATGGCCACAGATGCTAAACCAACAGGTGTGTAGTCATTACGTCTCGTGATCTCTGGCTTCTTGGTTACAGGGATAATGGTGGAGCGTTTGATGCAGGAGGGGACTACAAACAGCTCCAGGGCTCCGTTAAAGATCAGTATGAAGATGGATGATAGCTAGACAGCACAGGCTTTGAGGAAGAATGGAGAGACGCCATCTGGGCCTGTGGCTTTTCTTATCTTCTGTTTCCTGAAGAATTTGCGTAGGCTACATTGTCTTCACAGATCTTGAGTATGGGCTGAGAAACAGTAGGGGGAGGGTGTTGATGGCTGTGTTGTGAGATGGTCAGAGTGTGTGTTGAGTGTTAGACAGAGCTTTTGTTTTTCAAACCTGCAGTAGAACTCGTTCAAGTCTTCAGCAGGTGTTGACTGGCCTCAGTGCTGGGGGATGGTGTCTTGTGGCTGGTGATGGCTTTAAGAACATTCCACATATTTGGGACGACATCAGGGTGAGTAATTAATAGCATGATTTTTCATTTTTGGGTGAACTATCTCTTTAAATTGTTAATTATTTCACGACAGACACCAGATATTGTTTTGCAACAAATCCTGAAATTTGAATGAATCTCTTCAAGCTGTTCAAGTGTCAGCAAGTTTTTTTTTTTACTTCTGCATTTTAAAGCAGAGGATATACTCGTTCCAGCACGCATGGACTATGGAGTCATGTTTCCTACATCCCCAGAGACTTTCAGCGGCAGCGGAGTCCAGGAGCCGATGAAACATCTACAAAACATGACTACCTGAAACATTCTCATTAGAAACATTTACATAACAAAAAATAATAGTGCCATTTACTGTTTACAATGAGAAAGACAAGATTATAATACCGAATTCAGTCAGTTTGGGGAAATGGTTGTGCTTCAATATTTCTTAATAGTGCTTAATAGTGTACCTTTATTCAGTTTAAATTTTTAAACGGCAAGAAAATTAATGCCCGGTTTCATAGACAGGGTTTAGCCTAAGCCAGGTTTAGGCCATAGTTCATAGTTTAAATAATTTTTATGAACATGCCTTAGAAAAATACATTATTGGTGTGCATCTTAAGACAAAACAAAGCCACTGAAATGCTTTAAGATCAGTTAGCACAAGTTTCTTTCAGCTGAAACAGCTCAGATTTACATTTTAGTACATTTTAGTCTATAGGACTAAGTTTTGTCTGTGAAATCAGGGGTAAAAAACAACAATGGTGTCAATAAATACAGTGGGTACGCTGAAGAAGAACCCAAAGATCACTGTGGCTGAGCTCCAGAGATGCAGTCGGGAGATGGGAGAAAGTTGTAGAAAGTCAACCATCACTGCAG
This sequence comes from Enteromius afrohamiltoni, assembly GCA_034779775.1. Lineage (NCBI taxonomy): Eukaryota > Metazoa > Chordata > Actinopteri > Cypriniformes > Cyprinidae > Enteromius > Enteromius afrohamiltoni. The sequence goes on along the minus strand of JAUYWG010000449.1, from coordinate 1,294 downwards.
CCGTCCACCAGTCGGAGCTTTATGGCAGAGTGGCCCGACGGAAGCCTCTCCTCAGTGCGAGACACATGAAAGCCTGCATGGAGTTTGTTAAAATACTGAGCACTATAGACTTAGGACCATGTGATATTTCACTTTTTCTTTTTTAATAAATCTGCAAAAATGTCAACAATTCAGTGTTTTTCTGTCAATTTGGGGTGTTGTGTTTACATTAACAAGGGCAAAAAATTTAACTTAAAACTTGTATTTTAGCAAATGGCTGCAATATAACAAAGAGTGAAAAACTTAAGCCACTAGAATATATTAAAGACCTGATATGTCAATCTGTCTGCAAGCCACTTTAATGCTTTCATCACAGCTGATCAACTTCACAGTAATTAAATATTTGTTTAGTATCTGGCGACAGGGTTAACATCTGTCATTCTTGTCAACTTTTAACCAGCAGTTTAGAGATGGAATTTAAGACAAAGGAACTGTTTAAAAACGGTTTGTTTTCTTTGTATCTTTGCACTGCAAAAAATAATAATGAAATAATAATAATAATAATGAAATCATGTATCATGCCTTTTTCCCTAAAAATTTCTACTGAAGAAGTTTCGATCAAGCAGAAAGAAAGAATGCCAAGCAAATATAACATAATTATAAATGCCTTCTTAGGAAAGCTCTGTTTACTAGTTGTTTTCCAGTGAAAATAGGGCTATTATTACTGTTGAAGCTGTTCCAAAAACGCAGCTATTTTTATAATATAAATATAAATAATTTTTATGAACATGCCTTAGGAAAATACATTATTGGTGTGCATCTTAAGACAGAACAAAGCCACTGAAATGCTTTAAGATCAGTTAGCACAAGTTTCTTTCAGCTGAAACAGATTTACATTTTAGTACATTTTAGTCTATAGGACTAAGTTTTGTCTGTGAAATCAGGGGTAAAAAACAACAATGGTGTCAATAAATACAGTGGGTATGGAAAGTATTCAGACCCCCTTAAAATTTTCCCTCTTTGTTATATTCCAGACATTTGCTAAAATCATCTCTTCTCCGGGGGGCTCCGAGAGGGCGAGCCGGTCACCGAACCCTGCCCTCGCTAGGGCTCAGGCCACTAGGGTTCAGGGCCCACCGTTCACCCAGCTCGCTTCCCGGACAGCTCGCCAAATTTGCTTAAACCTACTACCCGTTCTTATCTTCCCTAGCATTAATGAGAAAGCGCAAACTATTGATATATCACATGGTCCTAAGTATTCAGACCCTTTGCTGCGACACTCATATATTTCACTCAGGTGCTGTCCATTTCTTCT
>JAUYWG010000448.1:0-15244 GCA_034779775.1 Enteromius afrohamiltoni | reverse complement strand
CATTTTTCCATGAAAAATACAGTTTTCTATTTTAATATACATTAAAATCTAATTTATGATTCTAATATGCTGATTTATAATCAGTGTTGGAAACAGTTGGGCTGCTTAATATCTGTAATATTAACATGAAATACTTTTTCCAGGATTCTTTGATAAATAATAAAGATAAAAAGAACAGCATTTATTTAAAACATAAATATTTTCTAACGATATACACTACCGTTTAAAAGTTTGGGGTCAGTAAATTTCTTTATTTTAAAGAATATACTTTTATTTAGTAAGGATGTGTTCAAATTGATACAAAGGAAAAGTGATAGCAAAGACGTGTTATTTAAAAAAAATGCCATTTACTTTTTTCGTTTTTATTGATTATTTTTTTTTATTTAATTATTGTTTAATTAAGTTATTTTTTATTATTAACCTGGTATTTGTGGATGTGTATAGTCAGAATTTAAGGGCAAAAAAATCAAAATACAAATAATCATAATGGTCTTATAAAATATTTTCTTTTTTTAAAAACTAATTCACTTTCTTTTTTCACCCAGAAATTAAAATCCATTTTCCTGCATTGAAGGATTTGGTTTGTTTGCAAGAGGAACTTATTTATTTATTTTTTGTGTAGTGTCTACATAAGATTTTGGGGGAAAAAAATAAATGTATATAAGTATATATATAATGGTTATATATAGTTTCAACGACAACAAGGTGTGCATACTTTTGTACTTACTTTGTAACTTACTTTATTTTTTTTTATTTTAAATATCAAATGATATAAATCTAAGAATTTGTGGAAGATGAGCATGTTCTATGTTGTGTGTGTTACAGAGTCTCAGGTCCCAGGAGTGCCGAGCTCTCTTCATGTTCGTCCTCTGGTGAACCGAATCGTGGTGAGCTGGACTCCTCCAGAAAACCAGGACGTGTTAGTGCGAGGCTATAAAATCGGATATGGTATCGGCAGTCCTCATGCCCACACGGTCACTCTGGATTACAAGCAGCGTTTCTACAGCATCGATAACCTCGGTGGGTGTAAGGCTCTCATGCTGACGTGACCTGTGTGTACAGACGCTGAATAGACCTCTTATTCATGTTTTCCGCTCCAGACCCCAGCTCCCATTACGTCATCACCCTCAAGGCCTTCAACAACATGGGCGAAGGCATTCCCATCTACAACAGCGCCACGACGAGACCTCAATCCGGTAAACACACTGACTGTACCTGTGGTCCAGGGCCACCTATAACATGTTAACTGTGTCTCGGACTAGAGATGAAGCGTGGTGTAAATCTGTAATGCTCTAGAAGTCTGTTTTGTAGTGAAGAGAAACTAGAGTCTCTTCCTTGCTCCTGTGTGTGTGTTAAATGTGAGGTGACACATCCCCCCTCAGTTCTGGGACACACATCCAAACCTACAGGTGTGATGTGCGCTCGCGTCTCTCTTTCACTGGCTTCACGTCAGATGTCTCAGACAGTGTTTCAGGCCCCCTGCCGTCCTGTCAGGTCGAGATTCCCGTCAGATCCCACACTGTAGGCTTCACACAACTTTTCTGACAGACCCCGAGACTCGAGCGCATGACCCAGAAACCAGTCGAGGATGAACTTTAGCTCGTTTGCTGCTGAGCCTGAGTTTTCTACAAAATCAGTCGACATTTTCTCTGAAAAATTCGATAGCAATTCCAGGTGAATCTTAATGAAATGTTCAGAGCCCTACTGATCAGCAACATGCTGTTAATTACAGGATCATTTGGATTTGCGCGTTACATTAGCAGAAAACACTGTAATAGTGTAGACATTAAAATACACACTTTTTAGAAAGTCAAACTACAAAATAAAAGCTCTTTATTATTTATATTTATTTATTTACATAATTATTATATTGTAAATTTACTGTAAAATGCATATTTTCTATAAAGTTTGTATTAAAATTAATATTATTATTAACAGCATTAAATACTATGATATGCATTTCTATTATAATTTTGTAACAGTAAAATAGTATAATTCCAAATTTAAAAATACTTTGCAATAGTTATTATTATTATATATTATTAAATACTGATAGAATTAATGTAATATTACGTATTGTATTTTATAAAAATTATTATTAATATCATTATTTTTTAAATACTACTTGTAATGTTTTTTTTATTTTAAATAGTAATATATTTTTATATGATCTTTTTTGTATTTTTATAAATTAAATAAAATAAAAAATATGATTATTATTATTAAACACTTAGAATATTTGTTTTCAAATACTATTATTTTTTACTATTTTACATTTTAGTAGTATTGTTTTGATGGTATATTGTTTGTCTTTTAATATTATATTTTGAATAATAATAATAGTTATTATTATTATTACTGCTCAACACATTAAATTTCCATTTTTTTAAGTGCATCACTGTGTACTTAATATTTGTCTCTTTACATTCTGAGGAATGCATTGAAATAATTTTGTAGTATTGTAAATTTCTCGCAAGTGTTTTTTTGTCTTTAAATGCTGCAGCATAATCCATGATTTATTATAGAAATGTTTCACTTGACACCAATTATGGTCAATGTTATTGCATAGATACTATTAAATATGGTGCTTTTTAATTCTAATATTATCTCTCTTTCTCTTTTTCATTCATTTTTCCTCTCACTCGTCTGTCACTGAACCATTAATCCATTTTATGTTGTCTTACCCTGATCAATCCTTCCATAATTTTCAAACCCATGTGATTTTGTTATTGTTTTTTTTTTTTTTTGTTCCATTTATCACAATGCTTTCAGACCCCATAGACCCTGATATTGATTTTTATGAACTCTTTAATAACCCATACACCCCAGCACCCGACCCCACACCCATGCTGCCCCCGGTGGGCGTTCAGGCCACTGTCCTCAGCCACGACACCGTCAAAGTCAGCTGGGCCGACAACTCACTCGCCAAGAACCAGAAGATCACCGACTCCAGATATTACACTATCCGCTGGAAGACCAACATCCCCGCCAACACCAAATACAAGGTACCCACCGCAAATATTTGTGAACCTGGAGCGCAAAAGCCAACAATACACTGTATGAGTCAAAATGATCATTTTTTCTTTTATGCCTAAAATCATTAGGTTATTAAATCTAACGATTTAACCTAATGATATATTTTTTGATAAGTATCTCATTGCTAAGAGCTTCAATAGCATTCATTTTTCTTCATCTTAACAAACCATATATTAAGGGAAAGCGTATTAATTTCCTGTGCTCGGAGCGCCCTCTAGTGTTCACTCAGAATATGTTGGATTGGAACACTAGCATACTATATACTATATATGTGTTACAATTAGTACTGTCGAACGATTAATCACATCCAAAATAAAACTCTGTTTACATTGGAAGCTCAGTATATTTATTAATTGCACAGTATATATTTGAAAATAGGTACATAGCATTTTTTGTTTCTATTCATAAATGCATAATAAATATGCAGAGCACACACATGTAAACAAAAGCTTAAAAATGAATCATGATTATTTGTTGACAGTGCTACTTCCAATATGCAGTGATCCGCTTGATTGAATGCGTTTGTGTTGCTTGTTTTGTCAGATGGCAAACACCACATCTCTGTTTCATACGGTAACGGCTCTGAAGCCCAACACACTTTATGAGTTCTCTGTTATGGTGACCAAGAGCCGCAGGAGCAGTACGTGGAGCATGACGGCCCACGGGACCACCTTTGAGTCCAGTGAGATCACACACATAGCATTTCACGTTACGCACACATAAAAATGTTGTGCATTAAATTCAAAAACAGACGTTGGGTTTTTAGGATGCATGCAAAATGAGTGCATGTTTCTATTATTGTGTAGCCTACAGAACATCTGGACAGATAATAGGCTTTTAAACAGTATTTCTTTCATGCGATTTGTAGCACCCGGTTCTGCTCCGAAAGATGTGACTGTGATCAGTAAAGAGGGAAACCCACGAATCATCAACATCAACTGGCAGCCTCCGACCGAAGCCAACGGCAAAATCACAGGTCAGGTCATAACGCAATATTACATGGTGACGTTATTTGCATGACATGAAACAAACGTTAGCCTGGTTTTCATGACGGACACCGATCACGGGATTCACATAAGCAGCCGTGCATCCAAATCGAATCAAATCTGTGTCTCAGGGTACATCATCTACTACAGCACCGATGTGAACGCGGAGGTCCATGACTGGGTCGTGGAGCCTGTGGTGGGAAACAGACTGACCCATCAGATTCAGGGGCTGACGCTGGACACCGCATACTACTTCAAGATCCAGGCCAGAAACTCCAAAGGCATGGGGCCCATGTCAGACGCGGTGCAGTTCCGTACCCCGAAGGGTAAGACCTCGGCCTCGTTTAGACTCGCATATTGAAACTTACCTTCCACTCATTCGTTCATTCTGTTTGTGTTTGTTTCCAGTTGAACCCTCGGACAAAATGTCAAGTGATCAAGGTATTAACAACATTGCATTAATAAATTTGACTGATTATGATAGTATTTCATGCATATGATTTATAATATTATTAGACATAATCGTACATGATTAAATGATATCATATCATTAACATTTAAGTTTGAGCACTTGTTAGACAAGGTTAAAGGAGGTCGTTTGGAACGAAACTTGGTGGGCATGTTCGACTCATGGTCCTAAAGGTCTGTAAGAATTTTGAAAGAAATCGGCCACTAGTTGGCGCTAACACAGCAATCACGTGGTGTTTGACACACCCCCACAATATGCATATCATTTGATAGCTCTCTTCATACTGATCAGCTTCGCCTCAAGAACCAATCAAACCGTTCATTAGTTATTAACAAATATGTTAAAAACCTACTTTTGCGAACTAGACTGGTTTTTGGCTCAATCTCGATTAAACCGCTGCAGTAATAATCTGTGGACTCTCCAGATTAATAATTATCAAAAAAAGAATACATTTTTATTTTGCAGAAATCGACCCTTATGCCTGGTTTTGTGGTCCACGTGTTAATTAGGATACATATAAAACATATGTAAATGTATAGAGTTCAAGTTCTTTTGATGTCTGTAGGGCTGCAAGTCAAACCCGGTCACCCGACTCTACCGGAGCACGGGATTGGATCAAACATGGGTAAAGAGGAAGACTCGCTCTTTAAAGACAGACGTGTAAAGACTCATTAAGACCTGTGCTGAAGTAACACTGTCTGTCTCTCTGTGTGTCAGATAAACCAGGCATCACGGGCAGCCAGGAGAATCATATTCTGGTGATCGTGGTGATCGTGTCTGTTGGTGTGTTCACCATCATTGCTGTGGTGGTGGGGGCTGTCCTGTGTACCCGCCGGTCCAACTCACACCAGAAGAAGTGCGTTTTTCACCATTATTTTAAGCTCACATACACATATGTATTAAAACAATAAGAAATGAGACTTTAAAAAGCACCTTAACTGTAGTAAAAGCAGTAAATGTTGTTAGAAAAAAACACTTATAAACATGAAAGTCTTTAAATGAAGTTTTAGAACTGTTTTATGTATTACTAGTATATGTTTAATATATATACAATTATATATTTATATTTAAAATATATAAAATATACAAATAAATATGATATAATAAAATATAATTTAAAGGGATAAAATTAACCAAAATAGGTAACTAAAATAGTGCTGTCAAACAGTTAATCATGATCATAATCTAATCCAAAATAGGTTTTTGTTTACATAATATATCTGTGTGTGCTGTGTGTGTTTATTATAGTATGTATAGATAAATGCACACACATATATATTTCAGGGGGAAAAAAAATTATATACAAAATGTATTCATAAAATTTCAAAATATACACTATATGTGTGTATTTAAATATACATAATACACAGATATAATAAATATAAGCAGTACACACACAAACTTTTATTTAGCTAAACTGATTTTTTTTAACTTTTTGTCAAATCCATCTCTATGAAATTATATTAAATGATTATAAATATAAACTCTAGGAATGCATCATATATTGTATTGCCCAGTATAAGCAAATTATCAAACCAAGCTTCATATGTTTATTTAAAATAATAAAAAAGGTTAGTTTAGTCATTGGCTAAAGATCTGAGCTGGTAGGTTCAAAAGGAAAAAAAAAACCTTTATTAGACATTCAAGTAACTAGCAATAAATAAAGAAAGAAAGAAATAAATGAGATATTAACTTGTGTTTGTGTTTTCAGGAAGCGTGCAGCCTGTAAATCCAGCACCGGCTCCCACAAATACAAGAGCTCATCTAAAGACCTGAAGCCCCCTGATCTGTGGATCCATCATGAGCGCCTGGAGCTCAAACCCATGGACAAATCACCCGACCCCAACCCGGTGATGACAGAGACGCCCATCCCTCGGACCGCCCAGGACCCGGCCGCTGAGCCCAGTCACCAGAGACGAGGTGAGTGCAGCTTCATCTACACCTAACCCAGCCTCCAGGACCGGCCCGATTCATCTACACCTGTCTGCATGTGTTCAGGTCACGAGGGCGAGGAGAGCGTGTCCACTTTGGCTGGTCGGAGAGGAGTGAGACCGAAAATAATGATGCCGTTTGACTCGCAGCCTTCCCAGCGTAAGTTACCAGCTTTCTTACAGAGAAAACAATAGTAAAAAGGGCACGTCATTGATTGTCCCATGCCATCTCAGCCTGTCCTGTGCTCGTCTCGTGTCATAGCAGCAAACTAAATCCCAAACCCAGTGAGCTTTCATTTTAATGTTAATGCTGTGACAAAATATAGGCAGCAATGTCATGTTGTTTTTTTAAGATTGCATATATTTGCATATAGAGTCTCATGAAACATTACTGATCCATTCAAAAAATTAACTAATTCATTCGATCTAACATCGATCTAAATATTTGCACCTGTTTTTGGTTCATCATGTTATTTTTAAAGACTATCATAGAGCAGCATATTGAGAATGTTTCTTTTATTTTATCTATTTATTATATGTACAGTGGGTACGGAAAGTATTTTATTTCCTCATTAATGTACACACAGCACCCCATATTGACAGAAAAACACAGAACTGTTGAGATTTGAAGAAAAACTGAAATATCACATGGTCGTAAGTATTCAGACCCTTTGCTGTGACACTCATATATTTAGTTCAGGTGCTGTCCATTTCTTCTGATCACCCTTGAGATGGTTCTACACCTTCATTTGAGTCCAGCTGTGTTTGATTATACTGATTGGACCTGATTGGACACATCTGCCTATATAAGACCTTACAGCTCACAATGCATGTCAGAGCAAATGAGAATCATGAGGTCAAAGGAACTGCCTGAAGAGCTCAAAGAAAGAATTATGGCAAAGCACAGATCTGGCCAAGGTTACAAAAACATTTCTGCTGCACTTAAGGTTCCTAAGAGCACTGTGGCTTCCATAATCCTTAAATGGAAGATGTTTGGGATAACCAGAACCCTTCCTAGAGCTGGCTGTCCTTCCAAACTGAGCTATCGGGGGAGAAGAGCCTTGGTGAGAGGTAAAGAAGAACCGAAAGATCACTGTGATTTAGTCGGAAGATGGGAGATGGGAGAAAGTTGTAGAAAGTCAACCATCACTGCAGCCCTCCACCAGTCGGAGCTTTATGGCAGAGTGGTTCGACGGAAGCCTCTCCTCCGTGCAAGACACTTGAAAGCCTGCAGGGAGTTTGCAAAAAAAAAAAAAACACCTGAAGGACTCCAAGCTGGTGAGAAATAAGATTCTCTGGTCTGATGAGACCAAGATAGAACATTTTGGTCTTAATTGTAAGTGTTATGTGTGGAGAAAACCAGGCGCTGCTCATCACCTGTGCAATACTGTCCCAACAGTGATACCTACCAATACCTACTCCAGAGTGCCCAGGACCTCAGATTGGGCCGAAGGTTTACCTTCCAACAAGACAATGATCCTAAGCACACAGCTAAAATAACGAATAAAGAATAACGAAGGTGTGGCTTCACAACATCAACAGCCAGAGCCCTGACTTAAACCCAATTGAGCATCTCTGGAGAGACCTAAAAATGGCTGTCCACCAACGTTTACCATCCAACCTGAAAGAACTGGAGAGGATCTGCAAGGAGGAATGACAGAGGATCCCCAAATCCAGGTGTGAAAAACTTGTTGCGTCTTTCCCAAAAAGACTCATACTTCAAGGCTTCTACTAAATATTGAGCAAAGGGTCTGAATACTTATGACCATGTGTTATTTCAGTTTCTCTTTTTTAATAACTTTGCAAAAATCTCAACAATTCTGTGTTTTTCTGTCAATATGGGGTGCTATGTGTACATTAATGACGAAAAAATGAACTTAAATGATTTTAACAAATGGCTGCAATATAACAAAGAGTGAAAATATATATATTAAATGTATTAAAATGATAAAACATTTAATATTTTCATATAAAATATTGTATGCTTTTGTATTAATAATTTTTAAATATATATATATATATATATATATATTATGCTTTTATATTAGTTTTTTTTTTATTTTTATTTCTTTTAAAACACTAATACCAATGGCTTAATTACAAAATTATATCAGTCATTTAACCTTATTTGGGTTTATTGTTTTGATTTTGAATGTAGTAAAATCAAAACAACAATTATTTAGTTTTGTGATGTGCACAGTTGCTGCCTATTTAGAGCGCTCCAGAAATGGTTGGGTATCTTCTAGAATGCTGCCTAAGTAGGGATGCTGTCTATGCAGGCAGAATATAGCAAAGCGGCTCATTAAGTTTTGGAATAGATGTGTTGTGCTGTGTTGTCGTGGTAACCTCACTGTATGTGTGTGTCTCAGCTGTGATTAGCGCTCACCCCATTCATTCCCTCGATCATCTTCATCACCATCATCATCACTATCACCTCCCGCCACGTGGCTATCTTCATCACCAGATCGGCCTGAGAGCCCCTGCCACCCCCAGCACGTTCTCAGACAGGTCTCCGTCTGCAGGTGAGAGCGCAGTGATGCTGTTAACATCTCCACGTTAAATACCCCTGTTATGGGTTAGGAGAGGTTCATATTTTGCTTTTGGGAGTCCCCTATAACAGGTCAAAAACACTTTCATTTTCTTATAAATAGGCATTTATTTTTACCTTATTTGTTCAACGACTCCAGTGATTGGTCGATTTCATTTAAATCATTGTTTGTGAGCTTTCAATGCTCCAAAAGCAACACTTACAGCTCCCACAAATACAAGAGCTCATCTAAAGACCTGAAGCACCCTGAACTGTGGATCCACCATGAGCGCCTTGCCACAATTCTGTCTCTGAGCTCTTCTGGCAGTTCCTTTGACCTCATGATTCTCATTTGCTCTGACATGCATTGTGAGCTGTATGTTCTTATATAGACAGGTGTGTGGCTTTCCTAATCAAGTCCAATCAGTATAATCAAACACAGCTGGACTCAAATGAAGGTGTAGAACCATCTCAAGGGTGATCAGAAGAAATGGACAGCACCTGAGTTAAATATATGAGTGTCACAGCAGAGGGTCTGAATACTTATGACCATGTGATATTTCAGTTACGCACTTCCACTGTTTTGGCTCCTCAATGCAATAACTGATCAGGCAGTCAATCATCAGTACTGTCCATGAGATCTAAAGAGGGATCACACTTTGGCTGATCAAAAACACAGTGTTCATAATAGTTTGTAATCAATGCATTGAGGAAACAAGTGAATTATTATAACCCATGTATAATTGTATTTTTTTTTCAAACCTTGTGTATGTAATATAGTGTTTTCTGTGTGTGTAGAATCTGTGAGGAATCAGCCAGCTGCACCTGAACCTCCAGTTGCACCCAGTCAGCCCAGCACTACAGCAGAGCTGCAGAAAACAGAGGCGGTGATCAAAGAGGAAGAGCCGCCAAGCATAAACCCACCAACGGCCCACGTCCGGCCTACACACCCACTCAAGAGCTTCGCCGTCCCAGCCGTCACCGTCTCCGCCCATAACCCACCCACCTATGAGACCGCATTACCCAGCACCCCTCTGCTGGCACAACCAGGTCAGTTTAAAATAAAACAAAACACACATACCAAAAACCAGTGTGGTTGATAGTTTGAGACGTTGTGGAGCTCACGGTATGTTTATCTGTGTTTAGTGCCCGGCGCGAAGACGGCGTCCATCGGGACGCTAAGTCGAGTTCGAGCTCCTATGGCAGTGACAGTCCCCAGTGCACCTGACCAATCAGAAACCAGCAAGATGCTGGACACGGTGAGTGCTAGAGACATGTCTCACTTCCTGTAATGCTCAGTAAATGCTCATGAAATCATAAAAAGGTTCACATCAGTGCCATATGAGTATTATTTTATAGTTTATATTATTGTTTTGAATTAGGGTTTGTAACTGTGTTGTTGCCTTTTTTAAAATGACTCATTTGGTTTGTGTTTGTATCTGTTTTAGCCTTAGCAAACTTTTTTCCTGTATATATATAATATATATGGAATATATAATTCATAATATTGAAACAACATCGATTGTTGCAAATTCAGAATGATTCAATATGATTCACATTCATAAACATGATGATTTGATTCATAAACAATTTGATATTTTTTTTTATTTATAATATATTTTGTAGTCCGTATATATTTGCAATATAAAAAAATTAAATACAATACAAATATAGATAAAAAATTTAGATGATTTATTTTTACTTTTTTATTTATGTACTTTTATTATGTGAAAGTTGAATTATTTCTATGTATTTTTTCTTCTCCTATTTCTTTTTTTCGCTGGCTGGCTGGCTTAATTTAAATGGATGTCTTGCTATGTCTAATTTTGAATAACACCAAAAATTAAATGCAATTTTTTCCCCCCTTGTTAATGTGTGCCACGCGTCTGAAATGCATGCGCTCTTTGTTTGTCTTGTTGTAGGTTGCTCTGTAGCTTTATACTCTCAATCTCACCAAACCCGTTTCCCTCCCTCTTCTTCCTCTCTCTGCTTGTTCTGTCGGTTCTTTTTCCCCTCCGTTGCATCCCTCAATCCTAACTCTAACACGGCTGCTCTGGGATGGCTCTCTCTCTCTCTCTCTCTCTCAGACGTATGAGACGGATGAACTCTCAGAGGAAATGGCCCACCTGGAGGGTCTGATGAAGGACCTGAACGCCATCACCACAGGCTGAAGCGCTGCAGTCACACACGGCCGAACCACGTCCTCAGGAACAACCAGGACATTTGAACGAACAGATCTCAGATCAGCCTCGAGACTGACTGACTGACAAACGGATCACCGCTTCATCTTCTCCATCCTGCATGGCAGAGAAATCTGTGAAACGATGAAAGCTCATTTCTCAATTCGGATGAACCGTTCCATACAGAAAACGTGTTTTTAATGTTTTTTGGAGGATTGTATTTTACGTATTCCATCCTTTAGCCTGTATGTTTTCATCGTGTATATGATCATTTATTTCTTACATACTCAAATTTCATTCATGAAATGCAAGCAGAATAATTCTTTGTAAATTATACCTAAAATCATTCTTATGTAAATCGTTGCATTCAAATTTACATAATGAACGATTTACACCAGAATCAATACGTGGATCCATTTTCACATAAATTTCATGCAAATCGTCAAATGGCCATTTTTTTCAAGTCTTACTGGTCGCATTTGAATTGAATGCCACTATTTACATAAGAGCAGTTATTGGACAACTTGCAGATAATTTACAAACAATAACTTCCTTTTGCTCATGAATGTTTCACTGACCTTTTTTTTTTTTTTTTTTTTGTGTCTTGCATCATGTTTAAATGTTTCATCTCTGGAGAGAAACCAAAATCTCTTGTCCTCAGACGCCGGTAGCATTCAAAGTCTGAATATGCATCGGAAGCTTCCACATGAACAGACATTTACGACCATCTTAATTCAGTCCCGATCCAGTGACGTTGATTTTGGTGCTTCAGAAACTCCTCAAACGCAAGAACGGAGAGCGAATGAACTGGTTGCTCAATGTACGTTCCTCTTCTTCAGGGTCCCGATGCCTGTTTTAGGGGCCCTGGAGATTCATCATGAAGGAGTTTAATGCCAAGTGACTCTCAGATTTTTGTACTTTGAGAGGTATATAAATATATATACGATGAACTGCAAATGTTTGCTTACGTGAATACTTTGTACACTCTCAAAAAGGACAATTTGTATATATATATATATTCATCTTTTCGGTTGGTTTTTATATGAAGACGACACATTGCTTTGTAAACATTTTTCATGTAAGTTATGAATGGTTAAATATTCTGCGTTGTGTTCTCACCATGCTGTTTAGCCAATCCCTTCTCCCAAAGAACGAGCGAAAGAAAATATCAGCAACGAACTCCGCCTTGCTCGTGTACAGTTTCTCACATCATGAATGTCAATGTGGCTGTAACAAGGTCTGCTTATGAATACAGTTGTTGTTTGTGTTTACAATAATGGGGGAAGATTTTAAAAAAGGAAAAAAAAAAAAAGGGAAAAAAAAGACACCGAACCACGTTGAATGGCTGGTGTACCGTCAACTGTCATTTGCACTTTTTATATTTTGGATTTGAAATGAATCGCTGATGCCATGTGAAATATGAACCTATTTTATGTAACAATGATGTCACAAGTAAACGGCTGGTTTCAAAGACATTTAGACATTGGTTATTTTGTTACATTATTAAGACCATATTTGCTTTTTGATACTGTACTTCAGGTGCTTTTCGGTCCAATTTTACAATGTATTGTAGATCATTAGTCATTATTGCTGGTTCTGTACTGTTCATTTCAGATATCCAGAAGGTCGCTGATGGAAAAAAGGTAGATAAAATAAACAAATCAAACTGGACCCAATATAAAACCCTGTGGGACACCGCCCTCTAAAACAAAGAACATGGGACATGTTGCCATGAAAAAAAGTGTTACATTTATATAATCTTGTCAGTTATGGAAACATTTGTTTACATAACTTCCAATTAAGAGGTCTTAAAGGAATATTTCATCCAAAAATAAATTCATTGTGTCACCCTCAAGTAATTCCAAACCTGTATGGATTTCTTTGTTCCGCTGAACACAAAGGAAGATTTTCTGAAAAAAGTTATCAAGCTGTATTGGTCGCTATTGACTTCCATAGTAGGAGAAAAAATACTAAACATTTTTGTGTTCGGCAGAACCAAGAAATTCATACAGATTTGGAACTACTTGAGGGTCATTTTTGGGTGAACTATTCCTTTAATGTGTTATGATTTAAGTTTTATATATTTTTTTTTTACAATGTTGTAATATTGTATCATAAGTAGGTAATTAACTATTAGCACATTAGCAAACTAAAAGCTAAGCATAAATGTTTAGTCGTGGCTATTTAGAAACCTGCTTAATTTAAAGTCACCCATTATTTTACTTAACACATTAACACGCAAGTCCCATGCAAAGCATGATGGGAACTACAGGGTTAGTTGTCAACCACAAAACAAGTGCTGTTGAGCCTACTTAATATTTTGACATTCGCCTACATAATTTAATCTAGTAGACTGCACATTCTAGAGAACTACATAGACTGATTTTCAATAAAAGTTGGAAGATCTCAAATATTACTGAGCAATCTGGACAATCTGTATTTTGCCATTTTTTTAAGGGCATCGACCACCTAATAAAGAATATCATACAGCTGAAATACACTACATTTGCTTTCCCACAAATAAAAATGACTCAGATGAAATTTGTTAATCAGAAAAATTTATTTTGCTCAAAAAAAAAAACGAAACCGTTGAAAAATATTTTATGATCTCGTCTGACAAAATTACATACCCCTTTTCAGCAAGTGGCATTGTGTGTGGCAAACCACTTAAAAAAATATCACCTTTGTAAATTTAAGTACTAAATCAAACTATTTTGATTTGACGGTTTACAATCAGTAGCCTAAAAATGAGCTCGTACACATGGGAGGAAAAAACATTGCTCTACAGAGTTATCAAAAAACACACCCAATGCAAAATCTACATCCCACCTTCAGTCTTACGATTAAGACAATAACAGTAATGTTCTCTGTGTCCGTCAAGATTCTAATTATGCAAACATGGCCATGCCTCCACGGAACTCTGGGAGCATATCATTCTTTTTTGGCACTAATGTGGAATGCAGAAAGTTTTTTTTATTTACAACTCCATAATCTTTAAAATCGTAGCAGAATTGTAACATCTAGACATACACATATAATCATTGCTTTGAGAAGGATTTAGGATCCTTCATGATTTTCATTTAGTTTTATTAATTTAAACAGACTCCTGTACCACTCTGGATGACGGGGAAGAATTAAATTACTTTATATACAGCATAACCAATGTCAAAAATTATACAGGACACAACTTCTGCTCACATACAAATATACAAACACATCAATGAACATTTCAACTTCATACCTTTTGCTTCAAAACAACGAAAACCATGAAAGTAGTGCCTCTGCAGTCCAAAGCGGGACCCGATGAGATCCAGAAGCCTGTGTGGGACGAGATGCGGGATCTCGGCGGTGTTTGTGGCTCTAGTTCCTCTGCAGGGAGCTCTGGGCAGCTGTGGTGGCGGCGCTGGCGGCTGCGGTCTGGAAGGTGCGGTTCGTGATGACTCCTTGGGAGAACTCTTGCTGTGCCTTCTGGAAACTAGCGCCGGTGCTACGGTAGTGGGAATGAACCTGGGAAAGAACCGCACCGGTCAGCCTGGGATCCAAACCCAAGAAACACAGGTTTTCGCTCAGACATCGACAGATACTTACCATCTTCATTAAAATGATGGACAGCGCTGCGGTGGCTGTGAAGAAGGCTGCCACCACCATCATGATGACACCTACCGCTTTGTTGTTGCCAATCGCTGCTATGGCACTAATCCAGCCGCTGTAGTTAAATCAACAAGTATATGATGTTTGTTCCTTATAAATGATGCACTGTTATGACAAATATTTTCATGCAAACATTTTTTTAATTTTTTAGGTGTGCGTGTATATATATATATATATATATATATATATATATACACACACACACACACACACACACACTCTAAAATTAATTTCTATGGTGTATAATATATTCTTCATTTTACATTTTATTTTTATATTATTTTTTTTAGAAAAATATTTTTATGTACATATTTATTTAAAATATTTTATTTTTATTTTATTTATTATAAACAAAATAATATTTTCACAAATATTGTAAAGAAATAGCAAAAATAATAAAAAACAATTAAAAAAAACTTTTTTTATTTAACTGAATTATAATTATATAATATATAAATATAATT
>JAUYWG010000447.1:0-15261 GCA_034779775.1 Enteromius afrohamiltoni | reverse complement strand
AGAGAACAGTAGCTAGAACTGAACAGCTTTTCTCTGTCAGATCACAATTATTCAGCCTGAACACAAAAACAGCATTATTTATTATTCAGAACTTATTCAACACACATCAATCAGCAGGTCTTCATATCTGAAGACATAATTAATAAAATTATGATCACTCACTTGATTTTCTCCACTTTGCTGTGAGAGTCCGTCAAAAGAGCAGAGAGCTTCTCTCCATCCAGATCTCCTAATTTATCTTCACTCAGATCCAGTTCTTCCAGTAATAATGGACTTGTACCCAGAACCTTAGTGAGATACTCACATGCTTCCTCTGCAGCAGGACGTTTCAGAAACCTAAAGAAAGTCGATGTTTATTCTTCTTATTATTATTATTATTAATATTATTATATTTTTGTTTTATATTGTGCATTTCTAGTGAAATTAAATTCAGTGAAACTCTTAGTATTAAGAGTCTGTAAATTCCTCTTCCTTTCATTCCAGTTCCACAGTTGACTTCATCTCTTATAAGTTTTAAAACATGCTAAGCTTTAAGCTTTCACCTGATAGTCTTTAAATGATCATTTCCATCCTGTAGTACATCACTGAGCTCCTTCACTCCTGATTGTCCAGGATCATTTCCTGCGAGATCCAGCTCTGTCAGATGTGATGGGTTTGATCTCAGAGCTGAAGACAGAGCTTTATAACCTTCTTCAGTGACACTGCAGTCTGAAAGACTAGAGAAAAGTTCAAAATAAAATGTCTTACATAATACAATAAAATAAATACATAAATAAAGATAATTTATATATATATATATATATATATATATATATAAACTTTGTGTTGAAAATGTATTATTTTAAATTTAAAAAACTTTAAGGCAAAGAAGGGAAATAAAACTTTAGATAAAAAAAAACTACTGCTAAAGAAGAAAAATATTTGCCATTAATTTAGTTTTCTAGTGTTAAAATGTTTAAACACTATGATTTAAATCACTCACTTCAGCTTCTCCAGTGTGCAACTTGTAATTTCTAATCCAAGGTTCTTCACTCCTGAATCCTGCAGATTATTGTTGCTCAGGTCAAGCTCTTTCAGACTGGAGTTTGATCTCTGGACTGTAGCAAGAATTGAACAGCTTTCCTCTGCCAGACCACAATCACGCAGACTAAAATATTGAACATGAGAAGAAGAATTTACAAATACAAAGTACTTGGTTAGCACAGTTACCACAGAAAACTATATTGTTTTCGTCATCTGGTTTCTTTATTTAAATACTTTGAATTTGCAATAACAAATGAAAACAGTACTCACATCAGTGTATGTAGTTTACAGTGTTTATCCTGCAGTAGAGCAGAGATCTGATTCACTCCTGTATCTCCTAGTTTATGTTCACTCAGATTCAGCTCTCTCAGGAGTAACGGGTTTTTACCCACAATTCCAGTCACATACTGACAGGCTTCTTCTGCAGCAGGACCCAAAAACCTAAAGCCAAGAGAAGTACTTTGACAATACCTGACATTTTATGATTTGTTGTTAAATTATTGCCACAGAGCTTTTAATAATTTCAAAACTTTAAAAATTTTTTCATAGTTTAAATTAGTTCACATCTAGAGCAGATGAAGTAAAGAAGAGCAGAAGATGAAGATCTAACCATGTGTGACTTTTATGCAATGCATGACGTCGTGCATCACAGATCTAGTGCAATCATTTTAAATGATCGTTTGCAATTAAAAAGTACTTTTTTCTTTTTTTTTAAGAAAATTTGTTAGAAAAGACCCTTAGTCCTTGTCTGGGATCGTCTAGAGATCTTTGAAGCTTCATTAAAACAATGAAGCAGGTTCAAACTGTGGGAAATGAAGTCCACTATATGAAGAAAAATCCTGGAATATTTTCCCTATAGAAAACTTAATTTCTTTGTGCCTGACATGGGGGTGAGTAAATTAGCAGATTTTTTTTATTCTGGAATTTAACTAATCCTTTAATAATCTTTCAGCTAAAGCTTTTTAAAATTACTGGACTTCATTGTTTTAATATAACTTACTTCAGTGTCTTCAGTTTACAGTTCTGATCCTGTAGTAAATCACTGAGCTCCTTCACTCCTGATTGTCCAGGATCATTTCCTGTGAGATCCAGCTCTATCAGGTGTGAAGGGTTTGAACTCAGAGCTGAAGCCAGAGCTTTATAACCTTCTTCAGTGATACTGCAGTCTGAAAGTCTACAGAAAAGAGGTGTGTAATAATAATAATAGTTTTATATAATAAATATTATTGAAAACGATTATTGAAAATATTTGTTAATAAATCAAGTTTAGAATTGTCTTTATACCTCTACAGGTTAGTAAAGAAAAAAACTATTCATAAGTGCTGACATAAGAAACATCGTTCCTTTCTATTAGGTCTACTAGGGTTTCGCCACACAATAGTAGGCAAGGAGGCGTTTGGATTTAAATGCAGGCTTTATTTGTAGCACACAGACAGACAGGCAGGATCAATACCGGCAGACATCAATGTCAGAGGCGAGGCTAAAGTGTTATCAAAGTCCGTTGCATGGGTCATGCGAGGGGTAAACAGTATCCAGAGGGTGAAACAGAGACGATGGTCGAAGGAAGGCGAAGTCAGCAACAGTAAATCCAGAACAACCAAGGATAAAACGAATGGGAAAACAACACAGGTAGACAGTACAATGAACCACGACCAACACACAGACATACGGAGACATTATTCACTAGGGACTAGGTCAGTGGGTGGAGACTTGAAATGAACGGCTATGGCAACAGACAAGGGGGTGGAGACATGAGTTCATTAATAAAAAATCCAGGCATGAAACTGTATTTAAAAATTTTAACCAAAGGTAATGTTTTGAATTAAAACGGTTTCATGTCATTTACATACCCAAGCTTTTCCAGTTTGCAGTTTGTATCTTCTAATCCGTTCTGGAGTTTCTTCACTCCTGAATCCTGCAGATTATTGTTGCTCAGGTCAAGATCTTTCAGACTGGAGTTTGATCTCAGGACTGTAGCGAGAGCTGAACAGCTGGACTCTGTTACACCACACTTACTCAGACTAAAATAATGAACATGAGATAATTTACATGACAGAACATTTAATGATAACTGAGGAGTAATAATTATAAATTATATCTTAAAGATACTTTAAATATACCATAATACTTTAAATGCACCATAATAAATTACAACCCAAGGTCCAGTAATGTTGGGATGTTGTATTTTTTGTTTTTGAATATCAAGAATTTCAAACCACATGAGTCAATATTTTATTCATAACATAACAAATATTTAAACTGAGAAATGTTGCAATTTTATGTACAACGTCAGCTCATTTGAAATTTTAGCTCAACAAGAATGTGAAATTTGGACTCGTCTGACCATAGAACATTTCTGCACTTTGTAAGAGTCTTCCTTTATGCACTTCAGTTAGTTTAGTTGGCATCTGCAGATGACACAACAGATTTGGTTTTCTGACCGTGATTTCTGTAAGTATTCCTGGGCCCAATTAATAATGACAGAATCATGCTGATGAGAGATCGAGTGTTGTCTGAAGGCTAAAAAAATCACGGGCATCCAACAAAGGTTTGCAATTTGACATTGAGGACTGTTGCTTTTAAAGTATTCCACATCTTTTTTAAACACTTTCACAGATTGGAAATCTACCCATCTTTACTTCTTAGAGACTCTGCCTCTCTAAGACATCCCTTTTGTAGCTAATCATGTTACAGACCTGATATCAGTTACCTTAATTAGTTGCTAGACATTCTCCCAGCTGTCAACTATTTTGAGACCTGTAGCAGGCATTAAATTTTAAAAGTGTAAAATTTCTCAGTTTAAACATTTGTTATGTTCTCTATATGATGTTTACAAACTAATTACGGGAGGAGCGTGTGCCGGTAATTAACACAACTGGCTCCAGATTTCCCAATCACATCATCAGCGAATCAGAATGAGAAAGACTCATAAAAACTCTATAAATTGCACAAACCCCTTACCTCGATATCTCATTCATAGCATCCCTCCGCCACCCCTGACTCTGCTCTCTTCTTTATATCCTCCCTCTGGGGGGAGTATTTGGGGATTGGGGGGGGGGGACCGGGACCACTTAAACCACTACTACAAAACTATGTAATTCACGATTAATTACAAGCAAGCATGAACTCGTGAAATTGTATTGTGAATAAAATATTGGCTCATGTGATTTGAAAGTGTTTAAGATTTCATTTTATTCTAATTTAAAAAAAACTTCACAACATTTACAGAATTCAGTTTGTAACTAAATACTCACTTCAGCGTGTGTAGTTTACAGTGTTTATCCTGCAGTAGAGCAGAGATCTGATTCACTCGTGTGTCTCCTAGTTTATGTTCAGTCAGATTCAGCTCTCTCAGGAGTAACAGGTTTTTACCCACAATTCCAGTCACATACTGACAGACTTCATCTGCAGCAGGACCCAAAAACCTGAGGCAGGATTTAAGATGGAGCAGGATTCATTTAATTTTTAAAGATAAACTTGGTAAATAACAACATCTGGTATTTGTACAAATAATCATGTCTCACCTTAGTGAAGTCAGTTGACAGTTCTGATCCTGTAGTAAATCATTGAGCTCCTTCACTCCTGATTGTCCAGGATCATTTCCTGAGAGATCCAGCTCTATCAGGTGTGAAGGGTTTGATCTCAGAGCTGAAGCCAGAGCTTTATAACCTTCTTCTGTTACATTACACTCAGAGAGTCTAAAACAGGTTAAAAAAATAGCATTCAGCTACAAAATCAATTATATAATTAATAAAAATAAAATAAAAACCTGAAACTGAATATGGCTGTATGTTTAAAATAATTTAAAATTATTAGTATTATTATATTTCACTAACTGCAAGGCGACTTGTTAACATACATGTCTATACAGTAACTATAAATCATTTCCATACTATAAATGAAAAACTCCACAATAGAGACTCACAGACACAATCTAACTTGTGACACTGCAGGAAACCCTAATATTCACTGCAGCTGAATAAAATGCAGAAAGAAATAGCTAACTGATTACACATAAGCTAAATAAATATAGAAAATGTGACAATATATGGTTGATTCATGTTCTTCCATGCATCTCTGTTATTTTATAAGAAGAATATTTCAAGTATATTTAGAATGCAATGCTAATCAACATCATTATAACAAAACGTTTAATTTAAAACACTCAACTAATTTTATGAAGCGAATTACTGATATCCTGCTAAATGTTTTTTTGTTGGACAACAGGTTTGTAAACATGCGTGCTACTGTGATACATTTATTCACCACAGAATTATTTTTTCGAAACCTGTGAGACCTGTAGGTCACACTGTACAGCCCTGGCTGAATCTGAGGACAAAAAGTCCTAGAGACCTTCAATATATTACACATGAACTCACCTGAGTTTCTCTAGTTTATGGTTCTCTTTTAGTCCATCAGAGAGCAGCTTCACTCCTGAATCCTGTAGATTATTATTGCTCAGGTCAAGATCCTTCAGATAGCTGGAGGCTGAACTGAGAACTGAAGCCAGAGCTAAACAACTTTTCCCTGTTAGATCACACTTACTGAGCCTGAAAATAAATAGTCTGTCAGTGTGTATATATTCTTAGATGTACAAAACATGCTCCTGAGGTGCCCCACTGTAAGGTAATTCAGTTTGTTCCACAATTAACATACAAATTGTACCTTTGTTACCAAATGGTTTTAACATGCATTTAAAAAAATAAATCTACTGTAACCACTTTGGTTTAGATTTTTGCTGAGACACTCCCCTGTAATCTATCTCCAGAAACAGGGTAGGGAAAAACTGCTCTACATGACTTTCACAGGAACAGTAGTTTGTATACTTTACATTACATTTATTGACAGTGTTTCAACACATTATATTAACACATCTTGTAAAACAAATTACATTTTTATGTGGTCTTACAACGTACCTCAGTATCTCTAATTTACAACTGATACTTTTCAGTCCAGTGCAGAGCAGCTTAACTCCTGAATCTTGAAGATGATTATTGTTCATGTTCAGCTCTTTTAGACTGGAGTCTGACATAAGAGCTGTAGCCAGAGCTGAACAGCTTTTGTCTGTTAAGTCACAATCATTCAACCTACAATGGAAAAAATACCAACATGCAAACTGAAATTGAATACATACAATATATTTGCTAAATACAAATATTATATCATATTCATAAACCCAAAGAACAAGACCTGGCTAACAAGACCAAGTAGCTAAAGAGATATTATTATATATGTATATACTGTAGCTATCAGAGATGCATGGTAGATAGAATAGATTCAAAACTAACTATAGGTGATAATGTACTTTTCAAATGAGTGCAAAATTAACTTACATAGCTCTTTTGGAGGTTTTGACAACTTCCAAGAGTCTTAAGAAACATTCGTCTGATTTCTGGAATTTCTGTAGATCAAACTCCACCAGTTCCTCCTCTGATGTCAACAACACAAAGGCCACAGCAGACCACTGAGCTGGAGAAAGTTCAGCAGATGAGAGGCTTCCTTTGTTAAGTTGGCTTTGAATCTCTTTCACCAGAGTGTGGTCATTCAGTTCGTTCAGGCAATGGAACAGATTGATGGATCTCTCTGGAGACAGATTATAGTCTAATTTCTGCTTTATGTACTGAACTATTTCCTTGTAGCTCTGGTCATTGCTGTCTTGCTGAGTTAACAGACCTCTCAAAAGTGGACGATTGGACTCAAGAGACAGACCGAGAAGGAATCGAAGGAAAAGGTCCAGATGTCCATTGTCGCTCTCAAGTGCCTTGTCCACTGCAGTCTTGAGTAAATCAGTCAAAGTTTCACTTTTGTTGTCCTGTTCTGCAGACTCTTGATCAAACACACTTTTCTTGTTGAGGTCTAGAAACAGATGTGCGTATAGAGCGGCAATGAACTCTTGAATGCTCAAGTGGACAAAGCAGTACATGGTACCAAGAATGATCCCTGTTTCCTCCTTAAAGATCTGGGTACACATGCCTGAATACACTGATGCTTTAGAGACATCAATGCCACAGGCTTCCAGGTCTGTGTCATAGAAGATCAGGTTGTTTCTTTCCAGATGATGAAATGCCAGTTTTCCCAGTGAAAGGATAGCCTCTTTATCCCAGGAAACATTATACTTTCGTCTGCTCTGCTGTATCTGAAAGCGAAGAAAGTGTGTGTACACTTGTGTCAGAGTCTTGGGAGTGTCTTCGGTATTTGAGGCATCAACAGTCTTAACATTTTTCATATCATTATTTCTTTTAATTTCCAAAATGTTCTGGAGAACCGTGGCTGTAATCCAGCAAAAGACTGGGATGTAGCACATGATAAAGAGGCTCTTCGATTGTTTAACAAGATCAACAATTTTGTTGGCCTGATTCTCATTTGTGAATCTTTTTCTGAAGTACTTCTCCTTTTGTGCATCATTGAATCCTCGTATCTCTGTCACCCGGTCGATACAGTCAGGAGGAATCTTACTGGTAGCTGCTGGTCTGGTGGTGATCCAGATCTGTGCAGAAGGAAGCAGGTTTCCCTTGATGAGGTTTGTCAGAAGAACATCTAGAGAGGCTGGTGATGATACATCACGCCACGTTTCATTACCCTCAAAGTTCAGAGGAAGACGACATTCATCCAACCCATCAAGGATGAACAGAACTTTAAAATTATTCCTTTTTGTTAGGTTCAGTCCTTTGGTCTCTGGGAAAAACTGACTTATAAGGCTCATCAAGCTTTGCTGTTCTTCATCCTTTAAGTTCATCTCCCGAAAAGGAAGTGGAAATACAAAGCTGATGTCCTGGTTTTCTTTTTCTTCTGCCCAATCCAGAACAAACTTTTGCACAGAGACTGATTTTCCGATGCCAGCAACTCCTTTAGTCAGTAAAGTTCTGATCATTTTGTCTTGTTCAGGTGCATCAAACAAATTTGTGCATTCCACCTGTATCTCTTGTGAGTCAGCACGCCTGAAAGCAGACTCAATCTGTCTTACCTCATGTTCAGTATTGACCTTTTCATTACCACCCAGAGTGATGTAGAGATCTGTGTAGATGTTATTCAGAAATGTAGAGTCACCGTGCTTTGCAATTCCTTCAAACACACACTGATACTTCCTCTTCAGGTTTAATTTCATCTGTCGCTGATGAATGAGGACAAGCTCATCTAAATACACAAAAAAAGAACAAAAGCACATAGGTGTGCTTCACTCTTAGAGTCTATACATGAAAATATCTCAGATTGTTATTTCATGAACTTCTTACCCTCTAGAGCATCTGCAAGTTTATCTTGCTTCATATCTCTCAGGAAGTAAAGTGTGATATCCAGAGCTGCTTCTTTGATACTGCACATGCCCTCATTAAAGTCTTGCACAAAGTATTGTGTGTTCTCTTTTTGTAGCATTTTCTTCAACTTTTCCAGCTCATTTTTCAAAAATACGATTATTTTGCTCTCAAGATCCTAAAAGCATGCAAACAAATTAAACATTTGCTTAAACATAAAAATTTTACATCTAGAACAAATTGCAGTCAAGCAGCATTGCATACATCAATAAAGTTTTGCTCGTTATACATTTAACATACATAGAACATAAAATAGTCAAAACTACTTCAGTTTTATTAATAAATAGCCTATATTTTATTTGATATATTTGTGAGAAAATGCAACACAAACTAACAAAAGAGATTACACATATTCCATCAGGATTTTGATAAATATTGTTCTAAAATGAAGGCTGCTCCTACCTGAAATATCCAAAGGCGATTTTCACTGAACTCTTTACGGAGGCGGTATGTCTGGAATTCTGTGTCTGATTTCTCATATTGAACCCTGTTAGCAAAATAAATATACTGAAATGTCCAATATTGGAAAAAGCAATTTGTGAACAGATACAGTAATCATTTTTTCCCCCCTTAAATTCAAAGCAGCATATTTGCAAATGTTATGGCTTACTCACTTGCAAAATTAAATTACAAATTTTGGAATCTTAACTTATTAATATTGTGAATTTAACAGTGCAAGGTAAACTGTGGTATCTTGTGTCTACACCTGTTGAGAAGAAAAGTTGCCAGTTCAACATCACTCTTCAGTCCCTTCTGTGCTTTTAATATTTGCCACCGTGTAAATTCTGCTCCGATATTCACTGTTGTCTTCTGTCCTTTGTAACTTAATCATACCAAAAAAACAAAACAAAACATGGAATCTAACTACAACACAGTCTTTATCATTAGGTTATTCAGATTAGTCTTACCTGTACTTTGTAATTATGTAAATGTAACAGCCAGCTACTTTTATATATATGTAACAGACTGAGTCTGTCACACACTTAAGTACACTATTGATTCACTTTATTTTAAGTAGATTATGCCTGTGTAATATGTATTTTTTTATGTAATTAGAAGGATATCACATGTATTTAAGCACATACATGACAATCTTCTGTTTACATAAGCTCATACATAAGCACATCTACATAATTACAAACTGCAAGTACTAACTGTTCCATAATTGAGTTACATGGTAAGTACATTTTGTTTCATGTAATTACAACGGCTACTACTAAGTACTTTCTATGTAATTACTCTGTATTATGGAAACCTTTAAATAAAGTGTGACATTTTTATAGTTCAAAACACATGAAATACCTTTTGGTTGGCGATGACGGTGTTTTCTCGCTGAAGTTTGGTATGTAAAATTCTGCAGACCTGTCACTCTTCAGAGACACAGAGCTGAACATATGTGACCCTGATCTAACACTAATGAAACAAAAAGAAGAGGGAATAAAGTATAATATGAACAACTTCAGACAACTTTCATGATACTCTCTATTTCAGCACCAGAGAGTTATTACAGCAATTCTGAAGGGAAAAATAAATAAATAAAGTGGGCACATGGTAAGCTACCAAACTGAGGAAGGCAGAATTGTAATCATTAAATAAGAAGAATGAAAGCCAAGTAGCAATCTGACAGTTATGTTTTTTTTTGTTTGTTTTTTTAACCGCAGACATTTTTATAATTCAAAACACAACACATGAAATACCTTTTGGTTGGTGATGTTGGTGTTTTGAACACATGTGACCCTGATCTTACACTAGCGAGACAGAGAAGAGAGAGCAAGAAACCTTATTGCATGACATATTTCAGTATGTTCGAAGAGTTAAGTGTTTTAGTGTAATTAAATGTAATATAGCTGTACAATTGTCCTTCTCATATATTTTCCATGGTGAATTTATGTCCCCCTATGTTATTGTACTATTGGAAAGAAGCTCCAGATGCTCTAGATTTTCTTTTATTTATTGTTTGATTTAGTTAAGGTCATACACAACTATGGAGCTAATGTAACACAGCACTATAATGTAAAACATGTTAAATACCTTTTGGTAGGTGATGATGGTGTCTTTTCACTTAGGTCTGGTGGTTTAATTATTGAACAGTCACTCTTCAAAGACACAGAGCTCAACACATCTGAGCCTGATCTTACACTAATAACAAAGAGACAGGAAAACGGAGAGGAAAAAAACAGAAGATTTTTAGCACCGCACTTAGCTCTTTCTAGAGGTTAACACAAACTATGTCCTGATCTGGACTTCAAGTAAGCGATCAGGCCTGCAGCAGTAAAATCACGGTTAAACTAACAGTCAAGTGAACCACTGGTTCCCAACCCTTCACAATTTGCACTTTCTTGTAAAACACCTGTGAATCTAAAGCTTTGCGACAGTAAATCCAGATGTGCATTAAATTAGCACCTGTAACGAATCACTGGAGTCATTTGGATCCATTTGCAATGTTTAATAGATATCCGAGTCAGGCAGGCAATGATCAGAAACACAGGCAGACAGATCAACAGAGGACAGGCAATCTCGTAGTCAAATAACAGGCAGAATAGTCAGGGCAGGTGGCAAGAATCGGAAATCAAACACAGTCAAAAATCAAACACAGGAAGACAATAAACAGGGAAATAACGCTCAGAAATGATGCCGGGCAAATCAAGACTTCGCACTGATGTGGCGCCAGATCGGCACTTAAATAGTGTTCATAATGTCCAACAGCTGGGGAGAAGGTTTCCGCTGCTGACGTCTGAAGAGATCCACGGAGGCTCGTAACAGCACCAACCAAAATACCATGTCAATTAACAAATCAATATTTCATTTGCAATTATGAATTGAACTGTGCACTGAATGAAAGACTGAAAACATGTCGGAAATAATGTATTTATAATAATGTATAATGTACGTATTTAGTTTACATATAGGTATTTAGTTGAACATTTTAATCCAAAAATTTAGTCTTGACCATATCTCTACACCTAAATCTACCCTTAACCATGAGGATAGGCTAAAATCCGATTTAATGATAGATGAATGACAAGTGATGTGCAAGCACCATACACTGATTGTAAGCCTAAACTTCACAAAAAACTATGGTTCTTCAAATCTGATTGGCTAATCACAATGTTGTTCTATGGTCAACAAAGATGTTGTTCCAGAAATATGTCACGCTAAGCAACATCAGGTTCTGCATAAGTGCATACAAAACTTTTGGACAATTTGCACGGTATTTCCAAATGTAAAATACATCAAATATTAAACTAAGTTGTGTTTAAAATAACACAGTTATTAAAAACAGTCTTACCTTTCCTTCTCTGTAAGACTCATCTTCGATGAACAGTCCTCTCCTCACTCTTCTGACATACTGCAGTAAAAATGTCAGAGCAAACAGTTAAGCACTGATTTGTGAAGACAATCAGCCATTCAGTGTGATCTGGAAATGAACCAGAGTTACTGTAAAGAACATGGCAGTACAAAATCCTTTCTATGCCACATAATCACAGAACAACAGCATAAAATAAAATAAATTAAATCGATCTTTCAGAAATATATTTACCATCAAAATTGTAAGTATTTTCTGGCAGCTCTCAGCTTTCTCTCAGAGTAACAACCTCTAAAATAAGAATAATAAAATCTATGCTTGTCTTTATCATGTTTGGTCGTTTTTACAAACCGTAAAATCCTTTTATGAATTTACCTTGATATATATTTTTTCACTCCATTAAGCCTCGGTGCTTTTTTATTACGCAATCCTTAATTACGTAATTATTGGGAACATCTTGAATTATTCACATATGTGTATTTAGTTTCAAAGAAAGACTGCCTGAAAAAAATCAACATCCAAATTTGAAGTCAATGAAGTCAAGCCACTGAAATTGTACAAAATAATAAAAGTCAATAAAAGTAATTTTACTATTGAGTTTTTTTTTTGTAGGTAATGCACATAAACATTTAAAAAATGTACAGCATACGAAACATTTATACCAAAAAAAAAAAACATTTGCAATGTGCAGATTAGATATATAAATAATATATTTGACACTCTTGCACCAACAAGAACTGATAGCTCGGTTTCTTCAGAATCAGTATTTGATGTAGTCCAAATGTCAAGCTATGCCCATTGCCATGACAACAAATTCCTTCCGGACTGCCTACACAAATAACAGAAAAGAACAGTATAGAGATGTGACCCGAGGGTGTTCATAATAGTATAATACATTCTATATAATGAACAATGTGCACTTTACCACATCAAAGATTTGAACACAAACTGAATCGCAGCATTCTGTAACACATACTCACATTGTGTGTTTGAAAAATGGATGTAATAGTCCTCTGCTTTTTACCCCAAACAGCCAAGTGGGTGATTGGCTAAACGTAATTTCACTCAAATCTAACTAACAAATCAGAGAATACGGGCGGAAATATTGACGCTAGGTCAAAAAAAAAAAGTGTGGGGGACAGAATCACCTGTTTCTAAAAGTTAGAGGTTGCTACGCCCCTGAATGTAACGATATGATACATGGCCAGCCAATGTTAACAAAAAAAGAAAAAAAAAACACATAAGAATATTATAACCAATTTGTGCTGTGTTTACATTCTGATTGTGAAGTATCACTATGATGCCGCCGCGGCAAAGTCCCGGATTTAAATTGAATTCAGTCGCGTGTTAAAGTCGTTCATGAAACTACCGCCAGGTAAAGTTTCCAAACTGACTACAATTTAGTGTTATTAAATAGAGATAAAATAACCAAATAAAACAATAACAACATTATAATATAACACCCTTAAAAATAATATAATGACTTTTTAGAAAATGAATTTGTAAAAGGTGAAATAACATGTCAACAGGACATCATCCTTAAAAAAGGGCATCAAAACCATAACGTGAGGATTCACATCACTCCCACGCAGAGCTTGTGTGAACAGAGAAAAACAGCCTAAATACGCCTTTATGCGAAATATATATTTATAAACAAATAACAATTGCGACGTGCTCTTCAGAAATCGGCGACCAATTCGTTTCCTTTACGTACAAAAAGCACAGCTGTTTTTATTGTTAATGTACACAAATAAAATACATATTTAAAATAGATTTGAATAATGATTAAATATTATTTAATAAGAATTAAATAATTCTTAAAGGAGGGAAAAAATCAGATGATCTGCCGGCGTCAGACTGGACAACTTCAGTCTTCTGAACAAAATGACACCTAATACATTTAAATTTTCAAAGAATTGTTTATAATATTTTATAATATATATTCTGCAGTAATGGCTGTCCACTGCTCCGGGTGTGTGTTCAAGGTGTGTGTGTGTGGTTGATCACTTCTCACTGTATTATAATGCATGCCATAATGTCTGAGAGGTAACTAGTCGCTTTTACCATATATCTAAAATATAAATATGATTTAATGCACTAGTGATATGATTTAATGAACTTGTCTAGAGAAAAATCATGTGATCTGCCAGCGTCCCGTGCATGAAATCTGTAATAGCTTCTTTGTTTTAGACTTTTATGCATGTTGTCCTCATTTGTGGAAAGTTATTCAACTCCATTTAGACGCTAGCTAAACACGCTAGTATTTTACAACAATTTTGAGTAAAAGTTTTTTTTCTTCAAAACCTTTTTTTTTAATTCATAAATTATATTAGATTGTATTATAACAACTTTATCAACATAAAATGTATTATTATTACATTAAATGGCCATTTTACACATACATATGGAGACAAATTTGCATTTTGAATGCCAAACAGGTATACTAGCGTGTAAGTCTAAATGGAGTTAAATAACATGCATAAAAGGCTAAAAAAAGAAGCTATTACAAAAACACCGCTCAGTGAGATACAGCAAAAAACAAAGAAAACTTGCACTTTCCCCTCTTTAGTATCATTTGTAATTATTTTTAAGTTTTGTAACTGTACTATGTAACTATGTATTATGTTTTACTTAATTGATTTATTATTTTTTAGGATGACAATTATACCATCAGTCTAGACAAACAAACAAACCAAAACAGCATTTATATAAAATACAGAGCAGGAGACAAATACTTTGAAATGAACCTTAACACAAACCTGAACAAAAATCAAGATGCAACAAAACCTAAAGTTCACAGCACCTCAACACACGGACAGTCCATTAAGAAAGTCACTAACCTCTGTTGTGAGCTGGTTACTGATAGACAGACAAATAAAAAATGGTTCCTGTTTGTTTTTCAGGTGTCAAGTCAGTATCAGTGTCTGAGGGAGATCAATTCACTGATGTTACAGAGAAATGATCTGATATGTAGATGTCTGAACTTGAAGACATTCTATAGCTCAAATAAACACAATCATCAGAACTACAGACTTTGTACTTTCTGAAGTCACATCAGAAGAAGAGACGAAAAAAAGGGAAAGTGTTGTATTCTATCAATTTAATTTATTCTCTAATATTTTCAGTTCTTATCTTATCTGGTTTTTCCCAGCTTTCAGTGACCATACTAAATAAAAAATATAAGCTGAAGTTCAAAATTCTTAGCCTTCTTAGAAAAGCTGCACAATTAATTACATTTCTAATTGCAATTACAATTATGAATGCCACGATTACATTGTTTAAAGTGGCAATCAATCGCTTAAAATCCACTTACGTTATTCTGTGTGCTCAAGATCTTCTACATGTCCATTGTTTTAATTCTATTTAACCTCTTGAGCTCTGCTCCCCCTTTTTTCATACTCCGTAAACATGGATACAACACGCTCAGCCAGAACGGCCTTAAAAATTATGTAGGTTGGGCCAAAACAATAGGGGGTAGTCTTAATGAGGTTTTAAAACTAATTCTATTGTTAATTCTATAATTGAGGTTTCATTTAAATCATCTAAATATTGCACATCTGTATGGGAAACAGATGGTATGTTAGTTGAAATACAAAAATACATTTCCATTTTGCACTTGAC